>MU675779.1:43061-72620 GCA_026770625.1 Nicotiana glauca
GGTAAGGGGGTGGGGCATTTGGGGGGGAGGGGTTTGTGGATGGGTAGGGTTTGGATGGAGAAAGGGGTAAGAAGAAGAGTAATGGGGGTTTTGGGTTATGGGAAGAAGAAGAAGGAAGAGAGAGTGGGTTGTTGGGAAGAAGAAGAAGAAGTATTTAGGAAGAATAAGAATGGAGAAAAATGGGAGAAAAAATGAGAGAGTTTAAGAGAAGAGAAGGAAAAGGGGCGGTTGGTAATGGGTGGGGTGGTATTAGGTTAGGGTAATTAAAGGGGGAAAAAAGAATAGAAAATAAAATATAAAAAAATATTTTGCAAATCGTACCTGGGCCTGGCCCGACCTACCGCGGTCACACCGTGGTTACGCCGCGACCGCGGTGGACCAACTTCAGAGAGGGTCTCTAACCGCGGTCCTACCGTTATTACGCCGTGACCGCGGTGAACCAACTTCAGAGAGGGTCTCTGACCGCGGTCCCACCGTGGTTACGCCGTGACCGCGGTGAGCTTGTTCCTGGATGCCAATTTCGAGGTTATTTTCACTGTTTTGCCCCTTAAGCACTATTTTTACCTCTTTTAATGCTTACCTTACCCATGTTATGCCCAGGCTTGTGATGCAAAGTCCTCCGCACTAACCTGCATATATACAACATGTTAGAAATTCTACTATCGTGGGTTGCCTCCCATGAAGTGCCTGATTTAAAGTCGCGGCATGACGCAGCACGAGTGCAAGATTCGCTCAACCTCTCTCTCTTTTTTTTATTTATATATATATGACATTACAGACTACACTTACAACACATTTGTGGGTTTCCTCCTACGCAACGCCTGATTTAACATTGCGGCACGATGCACATGAAAGCATTTAAGGCTCGCTCGACCTCTAGGGTTCAGTCAGGTGGATCTCAGACCCTTCCTTTGGTTCGTTCATGCCCACATATAGTTTTAATCTCCGCCCATTGACTCTAAATGTACGAAAGTCTTTCTCAGCAGCGATCTCTACAGCACCTGAAAGGAATACTTCAACCACTCGAAACGGTCCAGACCATCTTGACTTAAGCTTACCATGGAACAACCGCAATCTTGAGTTATAGAGCAATACCATGTCCCCAGGTTTGAAATATCGCTCAACAATGTTCTGGTCATGTAACCTCTTCATTCTTTCCTTGTACAATCTTGTGCTCTCAAAAGCGAGATGGCTGAACTCGTCAAGCTCATGCAACTCAGTGATTCTAGTTGTGCCTGCAACTTCAATATCTAAGTTTAACTGCTTCAATGCCCACCACGCTTTATGTTCAAGTTCCACGGGCAGGTGACAGGCCTTTCCAAACACCAACTTATATGGTGACATACCAATTGGTGTTTTAAACGCAGTCCTATAGGCCTAGAGTGCATCATCTAGCTTTCTCGCCCAATCAGTTCTTGTGGTATTTACAGTCTTTGTTAACACACTCTTTATCTCTTTGTTGGACACCTCAACCTGCCCACTAGTTTGCGGGTGATACGGGGTAGCCACCTTGTGGCATACATCATACTTTGCAAGCAACTTTTAAAGGCTGTATTACAGAAGTGAGTGCCCCCATCACTGATAATCGCTCTTAGTGTCCCAAATCGGGTGAATGTGTTCTTTTTCCAAAATCCCACTACCACTCTTGCATCATTAGTGGGCAACGCAATAGCTTCGACCCACTTGGACATGTAATCCACAGCAACAAGTATGTATTTATTGCCAAAGGAGCTGACGAAGGGACCCATGAAGTCAATCTCCCAGACATCAAACACTTCTACCTCTTGAATCGGGTTCATGGGCATCTCGTGGTGACGGAAAATGTTCCCAATCCGCTGACATTCATTGCAGCCCTTCACCCATAGGTGCGCGTCTCTAAACACTATTGCCCAAAATAATTCGGCCTCAAGCACTTTCGTAGCTGTCCTGACCCCTCCAAAATGTCCTCCATATGCCGATGTGTGACAAGCCTGCAAAATAGAATATTGTTCTATCTCGGAGACACACCTTCGGATCATATTGTCAACACATATTCTAAACAGATAAAGCTCATCCCAATAATACATGCGGCTATCATGATAAATTTTTTTCTTTGGACAGATGAAAGGTTATGAGGAACTATACCACTGGCCAGGTAATTAGCAAAGTCTGCATACCATGGCGCTTCCTTAAGATTAGTAGAGAGCAGTTGCTCGTCTGGAAAGGTTTCCAGGATCTCTTTGACCTCGATTGATTTTTCAGCTCCTTCAAGTCGTGATAGATGATCAGCGACTTGATTTTCTGTGCCCTTACGGTCACGAATTTTGAGGTACCTGAGAGCTGCGTGGTTAGTATATACAATTACCTTAGAACCAATCAGATATGATCGAAACTTGTGAAAAGCAAACACCACAGCTAACATCTCCTTCTCAGTCACAGTGTAATTCAGCTGGGCTCCACTCAGCATTCTACTAGCATAGTATATTGGATGCATCAGCTTGTCTTTCCGCTGTCCTAGCACTGCCCCCACTGCGTAATCACTAGCGTCACACATGAGTTCAAATGGTTGCTCCCAGTCGGGGGCAACTATGATAGGTGCTGTGACTAGCCTCTTTTTCAGCTCCTCAAATGCTACCCCGCAATCATCAGAGAACAAGAAAGGGTGATCTTTTTCTAACAACTTACAGAGAGGGTTGGCAATTTTAGAGAAGTCTTTTATGAATCACCGATAGAAATCGGTATGCCCGAGGAAGCTTCTGATTGCTTTGACTGAAGTTGGAGGAGGTAGCTTTGCTATCACATCTACCTTAGTACGATCCACCTCAATTCCTTTGCTTGACACCCGGTGTCCCAAGACTATGCCCTCTTGTACCATAAAGTGGCACTTCTCCCAATTTAGAACCAGGTTAGTCTCGATACACCATTTCATCACACGAGATAGATTTATCAAACATTCATCAAATGAGTTCCCCACCACTGAGAAGTCATCCATGAACACCTCCATTATATCCTCTACCATGTTAGTGAATATGGCCATCATGCACCGTTGGAATATGGCGGGTGCGTTGCATAGGCCAAAGGGCATCCTTTGAAAGGCATAAATGCCATACGGGCAAGTGAACGAGGTTTTCTCTCTGTCCTTCGATGCAATGGAGATCTAATTGTACCCTGAGTACCCATCCAGAAAATAGAAATGTGACCTCCCTGCCAATCTGTCTAACATCTGATCAATGAAGGGAAGTGGGAAGTGGTCTTTCCGGGTGGCTAGATTTAACTTTCGATAGTCCATGCAAATTCTCCAGCCCGTGACGGTTCTTGTAGAGATCAATTCATTGTTATCATTCTTAACTACCGTCATGCCACCCTTTTTAGGAACACATTGAACTGGGCTAACCCAGTTGCTGTTACAGATTGGGAAAATGATTCCCGCATCTAACCACTTGATTACTTCTTTCTTCACCACTTCCTTCATATTGGGGTTCAGCCGTCTTTGGTGTTCCCTGGAAGGTTTGTGTCCCTCTTCCAATAGAATTTTGTGCATACAGTAGGCGGGGCTGATCCCCTTTATGTCTTCCATGGTCCACCCAATGGAAGTCTTGCACTCCATAAGTACCTGCAATAGTTGTTGAGCCTGCACATCTACCAAACTAGATGAGATAATAACAGGTAATATGGAGTTAGGTCCAAGAAATTCATACCTGATATGGGTGGAAAATGGATTTAATTCCAGCTTTGGTGGTTCTTCGATGGATGGCTTGGCTGGAGGAGTTTCTCGATTTTCCAAGTGCAAGGGCTCAAACTCTAGGATTCTATCCCGGAACCCTCTACCCTCTAACGCCAACACCCATTCCGTCAGATCCTCTCCATTTACCTCATCCAAATTCATTAGACATCCAGCAAGGGGGTCCTCAATAGTCAGCCTTTCATCATCAGTCTCTATAATTACATCCACGGCATCAACAAGAGAGCAATTGGCGAACTTGGTCACCTCATAGATTTCTGCACATTGAATATTATTTCTTTATTGTTCAGTCTCATCTTGAGCTCCCCGATCTTACAATCAATTAGAACTCTCCCTGTAGCCATGAACGGTCTTCCCAAAATTGTGGGAATCTCTTCATCCACCTTACAGTCTAGGATCACAAAATCTGCAGGGAACACAAATTTCCCTACCTGAATCAGCACATCGTCTAGGATTCCAGAGGGTCGTTTCACAGTCCTATCAGCCAGCTACAACAACATAGAGGTGGGTCTAGCTCTTCCAATGCCCAACCTCTTATAAATTTCTAGGGGCATAAGATTAATGTTGGCCCCTAGATCACACAGTGCCTTAGCAAAAGCAAAATTACCAATAGTGCATGGAATTGTAAAGCTCCCTGGATCAGACAGCTTTTCCGCAATTGGTCTAGTCACCACTGCACTACAGGTCTGAGTAAGAGTAACTGTGGCCAAGTCTTGGAAATCAAACTTTCGGGACATCAAGTCCTTCATCATTTTTGCATACCCAGGCATCTCCTTCAAAGCTTCAATCAATGGTATATTTACCTGGATTTGCTTCAGCATGTCAAAGAACTTCCTGTATTGCTCCTCCTTTTTGTACATTGCCAGCCTCTAGGGGAAGGGTGCAGGAGGTCTCTTCTTCCCAATCAATTGGGACTGATCTTTATCAGCTGCTACATCAACTACTGGCTCCTGGACTGTTTCAACTTCTTTCTCGGTCTCATTCTGAATGCTATTTTCTTCTTGAGCAGGCTGGACTGTCACCTCTGTCAGTTTCATTGATTCATCCAGCTCGATGGGCATTGGTATGAGTGTCTCAGCCTGTCCAGCTTCTCGAGCCCTTTCTTGCTCTACATCCAGATCTCTGCCATTACGTAGACTAACCGCCATCAACTGCTTCGGTCCCTGATCTTTTGGATTTATTTGGGTATCTGCAGGCAGTGTCCCATGAGGATGATTGTTCAGAGACATCAAAATCTGGTCCACCTGTACCTCAATATTTTTGATTGCTGCATCATGTGCATCGACTCTCTCATTAATTTTTGCATTAGACCCAATAACCTGTTGCATCATTGCTTCAAGTCTAGAAAACCCATCTTCCTACCTTCCACCATGCTGCTGCTGAGGTGGGTGATACCCATGTTGCTGATTCTGATTATTGTATCCCTGTGGTCATGGGTAAGGTGCCATATTGTTGGGGGGTCTCATACCTCCCATGTTTCCAATGTTGAACTGTAGCTGTGCTGGCCTGTACTGCTGATTTTGTTGACCCCAATTCTGACCACCCTGTCTCTGGCCACCATAAGTAGACACATAGTTCATGTCTTCAGGGTAGTGATGATAATCGTGTTCTGCATTCCACTAATTAGCAACTGGACGACTAATGCAAGATGCGCACAAGCCCCCATTAGTAGTATCGACAATATGTACTTGCTGTTTCTGCCCTGACTCTTCCACCTTTTTGGTGAGTATGCTCATCTGTGTCAATAAGGTTGCCATATTTTTAGCCATAGAATTGGATGGATCTAGAGGCACTGAGTGCACCACTGGAGTGATAGGTGCATTTCTGGTTATCCATCCCGAATTCTGTTCCATCTTGTCAAGTAGACTCTGGCCCTCTCTCCATGTTTTGCTCAAGAATGCCCCACCAGTTGAAGCATCAACAATGTTCTTTACGCTATCTGACAATCCCATATAGAACCGTTGCCCCAAAATTAGATATGGAACATCATGGTGTGGACATATGACCAACATCCCTTTAAAACGCTCCCATATTTCATGCAAGGTTTCTATCGGTCTCTGTTTAAAGCTCAAAATCTCATCAATTTGTTGAGCAGTCTTGTTGGGTGGATGGAACTTGTTGTGAAATTGCTTGACTATCCATCCCACGTTGCTATAGAATTTATGGAGAGTGAATTCAGCTAGGTCTGGGCAGCTCCTGTCATTGAGAATGGAAACAATAACAACTTGATTGCTTTCGGAGTTACATTGGGTTGCCTTTGGGTTTTGCATATAGACAAGAAAATTTTTCAAGTGCTACTGAGGATCTTCAACTTGTGACCCTGAAAATAGTCCCTTATTCTACAACAAGTGCAGCATGTTATTTGTGATTTGGAATGACTCAGCCTGTATCTGTGGGACTACTATCTCTGTAAATAGATTCTCAGTTATAGGTTGTACCCAGTCATAGAGAGCAACCTCTGGCACTGGCACTATTGGTACTGTTGGGATTTCTTGGTTATCTCCCATAGTTATTTCGAATTGTGCAATTGTTGGTTGTTGTTTGTTTTTCCGGTTGGCCCGATTCAAAGCCTTGAAAACTTTCTCGGGATCTGATAATACTTCAAATACTTCACCAGATCTCGATGAGTTTCTAGGCATGCACATGTGCGACCCAGTCAACAAACATTAAAATTTCAATGTAAAAATTGGGTATAGAGAAAACTGACTACACTAAGAATTTTTTGTACTTCTTTCAATTGTAATTGATAACACCGTTAATTCCCCATCAACGATGCCAAAATTTGATCACACCCAACTATGCCTTATAAAAGGACAAGCGGACGTTGTAAATATAACCTGAGTATTTAAGCCCAGAGTCGAATCCACAGAGAATTAACCTATCAATTACCTTTGTTGGAATCACTAAATTCTTTATAATCAACTTTCCCAAACATTGTAAACAATAGTTGATGGTATCTCTAATAACTAAGATTGAAAATAAATAAATAAATAGTTGTAAACTAAATATGCTTGGGTTGTAAACAATAATGAGAAGGTTCTAAGGTAGTGATTTTCCCTATTGATGGAATCCCTTCCGGTTGTGTTTCATATAGATTCACCAAAATATCTCTATCAATCATGAGCACGCTTTTTACCGTAAATCTCTCCCGAGTAATCGCGATAATTTACTAGACGCACTCTCCCAAGATATGCTAGCTGACTTTGTTTATTACAGCTCACTTTAGATTACACCCAAGGCTTCGTTATCCCTAATCCCGCCTTTAAACCCGTAGTTATAGATCCCTCATATACTTTGGGAGTGGTGTTGTTCAACAATTACCTAAATATGCACTCTCTCTCGAGTTATGCATACTAAATAGGCACATCTAATTGAGGATCCTGTCAATTAACTACAACAAATACGTAATTGAACAAATAGAGATTAACCGGCAAACTATATGAACATAATCAAGAAGTTCATCCTTCAATAGGTTCCATCAAAAGCTTAGACTAAAGTATTTAGCTACTCATAACAACATAAAGATGAACTACAAAAATATTCATCATGGAAAATTGGAAGAAAAAGAAGAAATAAAGAACTATGATGTTTTTGGGTGATCTCTCACACTTGTGTATCTTGCAAAAGCAATCTCCAAAACAAATATGCCCTAATATGGCCGAATTTCTACATCTTATAAGGGTTTTACACCAAGTTTTCCTGACTTGACATTTTAGTCCCTCACTTTTCCGCGTTCTGCCGCGGTCCCACCACGGTTACGCCAGGACCGCGGCCAAAGTGGTCCTCTAAATCTTTAATAATGTTCTGCTGCGGTCCTACCGCAGCTACAGTTTGACCGCGACAGGCCAAGTTCAGCTCTGGTTTTGTCTCTGCGCTTGGTGCACTTCGTGGCCATTGTTTAATTGGCCTTTTTTTCTTCGTAATTGATCCCAAACATGCTCCATCGACTTCTTTCATTGGATATAGCCTGCAAAGCATGAAAAGCACTAATTAGAGCATTTGGTTATCAGTTTTTACCACAAATCTATACAAAAATATGGTTCTTTAGTGTCCAGTTATAGTCTAATTCACCTATTATCAGTATGCCCGACAGGGACATTGATTTCTGTATTGATTTGGTTCTGGGCACCCAGCCCATTTCTATCTCGCCATATCGTAGGCCCCGCTGGAGCTGAAAGAGTTGAAGGACCAGTTGCAGGATTTGCTAGAGAAGGGTTTCATTAGACCCAGTGTTTCACCTTGGGGCGCGCCAGTGTTATTTGTTAAGAAGAAGGACGGATCGATGAGGATGTGCATAGACTACCGGCAATTGAACAAGATAACAATTAATAATAAGTATCCACTGACGAGGATTGATGATTTGTTCGACCAGCTTTAGGGTGCCAAGGTATTCTCCAAGATTGACTTGCGATCTGGCTACCATCAGTTGAGGATTAGGGCATCCGATGTCCCTAAAATAGCTTTCCGTACTCGATATGGGCATTATGAGTTCTTGGTCATGTCATTTGGGTTGACCAATGCCCCAGCAGCATTTATAGAGTTGATGAACCGAGTATTCAATCCATATTTGGACATGTTCGTGATAGTCTTTATTGATGACATTTTGGTGTACTCCCGCAGCCAGGAGGAGCACGAACAACACCTTAGAGCGGTTCTTCAGGCTCTGAGGGATAGTTAGTTATATGCCAAGTTCTCCAAGTGTGAGTTCTGGCTGAGTTCAGTTGTATTTTTGGGTCACGTTGTATCAGTAGAGGGTATTCAGGTGGACCCAAAGAAGATTGAGACAGTCAAGAACTAGCCTAGACCAGCATCAGCTACAGAGATTCGGAGTTTCTTGGGGTTGGCAGGCTACTATCATCGGTTTGTGGAGGGGTTTTCATCTATTGCAGCCCCGATGACCAGGTTGGCCCAGAAGGGTGCCCAGTTCAGATGGTCGGACGAGTGTGAGGTGAGCTTTCAGAAGCTCAAGACAGCCCTAACTACGGCACCGGTGTTGGTTTTTCCCTATACAGTTTATTGTGATGCTTCCCGTATTGGGCTTGGAGCAGTGTTGATGCAGGATAGGAAGGTCATTCCTATGCTTCGAGGCAGTTGAAGATTCATAAGAAGAACTATCCCGTGCATGATCTAGAGTTGGCAGCAATTGTTCACGCATTGAAGATCTGGAGGCATTATTTGTATGGCGTGGCATATGAGGTGTTCACTGATCACAAGAGCCTTCAGTACTTATTCAAGCAAAAGGAATTGAATTCGAAGCAGAGAAGGTGGTTGGAGTTATTGAAGGACTATGATGTCACCATTTTATATCATCCGGGGAAGGCTAATGTGGTGGCTGATACTTTGAGTAGGAAGTCAGCCAGTATGGGCAGTCTTTCTTATATTCCAGTCAGTCAGAGGCCGCTTGCTTAAGATGTTCAGGCCTTAGCCAATCAATTCGTGAGATTGGACGTTTCTGAGCCCAGTCGAGAGTTGGCTTGCACGGTCGCTCGTTCTTCATTATTGGAGCGTATCCGTGATTGGCACTTTGATGATCCCCATTTGTGTGTCTTTAGAGGCACGGTGCAGCATGGAGGTGCCCAGCAGGTTACCTTAGATGCGGATGGAGTTTGGAGATTGTAGGGGCGATTTTGTGTCCCCAATGTGGATGAACTTCGAGAGTTGATTTTAGAGGAGGCCCATAGTTCCCGGTATTCTATTCATCCGGGCGCAGCGATGATGTATCAGGATTTGCGGCAGCATTATTGGTGGCATAGAATGAAGAAGGATATCGTAGCATATGTGGCTCGTTGTTTGAATTGTCAGCAGGTTAAGTACGAGCATCAGAGGCCTGTTGGTTTATTTCAGAGGATTGATCTTCCCGAGTGGAAGTGGGAGAGGATTACTATGGATTTTGTTACTGGGCTTCCATTGACTCAGAATAAGTTCGATGCAGTATGGGTTATTGTTGATAGGCTAACCAAGTCAGCGCATTTCATTCCTATGGCAGTCTTCTATTCTTCTTATAGATCAGCTGATATTTATATTCGGGAGATTGTTCGCCTTCATGGTGTGCCGGTATCTATCATTTCAGACCGGGGTATGCAGTTTACCTTGTGCTTCTGGAGAGCAGTTTAGCGAGAGTTGGGCACACATTTGAGTTGAGCACATCATTTCATCCCCAGACGGACGGGCAGTTCGAGCGGACTATTCAGATTTTGGAGGATATGCTCCGAGCTTGTGTTATTGATTTTGGAGGTTTGTGGGATCAGTTATTGCCTTTAGCAGAGTTTGCCTACAACAACAGCTACCAGTCAAGCATCCATATGGCTCCTTATGAGGCTTTATATGGTAGGCAGTGTCGGTCTCCGGTTGGATGGTTTGAGCCGGGAGAGGCTCGGTTGTTAGGTACGAATTTGGTTTAGGAGGCCTTGGACAAGGTTAAGATCATTCAGGATAGGCTTGTTTCAGCTCAGTCTAGGTAAAAGAGCTATGCAGATCGTAAGGTTCGAGATGTAGCTTTCAGGGTTGGTGAGCGGGTATTGCTCCGAGTGTCGCCTATGAAGGGCGTGATGAGATTTGGGAAAAAGGGCAAGCTTAGCCCTAGGTTCATTGGTCCGTTTGAGATTCTTGATCGAGTGGGAGAGGTGGCTTATAGACTTGAATTGCCGCCTAGCTTATCAGCCGTGCATCCAATTTTTCATGTATCCATGCTTTGGAGGTATCACGGCGATCCAGCCCACGTGTTAGATTTCAGCACTATCCAGTTGGACAAGGACTTGTATTATGAGGAGGAGCCGGTAGCTATTCTAGACAGGCAGGTTCATCAGTTGAGATCCAAGAGTTTTCCTTCTGTTCGCGTTCAGTGGATAGGTCAGCCTCCTGAGGCATCGAACTGGGAGTCCGAGTCTGATATGCAGAGTCGTTATCCTCATCTTTTTCCCGACTCAGGTACTTTTTTCTTCTGTCCGTTCGAGGGCGAACAGTTGTTTTCCTTACTCTTTTCGTACTTCCGAGGCCTTGAAAACCTCATTTAGGGTTGTCTTGATTTGCATGCACAGTCCGGGTGCGTAGCTGGAAAGCTTAAATATGAATTCTGTGTGAAAAATGCTAAATTTTGATATTAATATGAATAAATTAGACTTCGGTCAATATTTTGGGTAAATGGATCCGGACCCATGATTTGACGGTTCGGGAGGGTCCGTAGAAAAATATGGGACTCGGGCGTATGCCCGGAATCGAATTTCGAGGTCCACAGCCAGAGAAATGAATTTTTGTGTGAAATTGTTTTCTGAAAATATTTAAGGGAATTTGAAATGAAATTTGATTAGAACGTATTAGTATCGGGCCTGTATTTTGGTTCCGGCACCCAGTACAGGTCTTATATGTGATTTAAGCGCTTTATGCAAAATTTGGTTAAAAATGGACGTCGTTTGACGTGTTTCGGACTTAAAATGGAAATTTGATGGTTTGTGAAAACTTGGAAGAAATTATGAATTTTGAGGTTTAATTCGATGTATATGATGTTATTTTGGCGATTTAATCGCGCGAGTAAGTCTGTAGGATATTTTTGGGGTTGTGTGCATACGTAGTTTGGAGCCCCGAGGGCTCGGGAGAGTTTTGGATAGGCGTCGGAGTGAATTTTTTTAACTTGAGAAAATCTAGCATCTCAGTTCTGCAATTTTCGCAATTGCGAAGCAGACCTCGCAAATGCGAGCCTGGCATCGCAATTGCGAGGAAGGGAGACATTTCACTGGGTTCGCAAATGCGAGCCTGGCCTTTTCGCAAATGCGAAGACCCCCAAACTAGCCAGTGTTCGCAAATGCGAATAAGATCTCGCATTTCCCATAATTTGGTCGGGGTTCGCAATTGCGAACCCCAGTTCGCAAATGCGACATCTGCAGCCCAGCATATTTCATACTTAGTCGAATTTTAAATCATTTTTCACCCCACTTTCAAAATACAACTCCTTGGGCGATTTTTCAAGAACAAGTTTCATCCCAAATCATTTGTAAGTCAATTTCTACTCAATTCTTTCAATCATTAACATCATTTAACATGTTTTTCACTTTAAATCAATGATTTTCATGGGTGAAATTGGGGGTTTTGTGTAGAACCTAGGTTTTCTAAAAATTGGGGATTTGGACCTCAACTTGAGGTCCGCTTTTAAAATAAATTACATATTTGAGTTCGTGGGGGAATGGGTAACCGAGTTTTGGTTCGAACCTCGGGTTTTGACCACATAGGCCCGACGGTGATTTTGGATTTTTTGGGAAAAACTTGGAAAATTCATTTTTATGCATTCAAATTGATTCATTTAGTGTTTATTAAAGTAATTGAGTAATTTGTGACTAGATTCGAGCGGATTGGAGGTGGAATCATGGGGTAAAGCGATAGTTGAGGTTTGAGTGGAATTCAAGGCATCGAGGTAAGTGTTTAGTTTAACCCTAGCTTGAGGGAATAGGAGTTGAGTCTTATTTGCTATGTGAAAATTGATCGAGTACGATGTATAGGCGTGGTAACGAGTATCTATATATTGGTGTCTAGCATGACAGTGAGTCCTTATATTGTAAATGTTTTTGTTTTGTTATAACTACCATGCTTGATTGATGATTTCTATATGTTGCCAAGAGTATATGAAAGGAAATTGTGATCTTTAAATTTCATGAAGCGTTGGCTTGAGTTGAAATACAAATTGTGAAGTTATATGAGATAAGTAAATCTTTGGAGCATTGGCTCAAGTGATAATGTAAAGTGTGAAATGAAAGTGAAAGACGAGAACGAGTTATTGAAATGCTCCCTTACCGGGATTTATTGTTTAACTGTGTTCCCTTTCCGGGATTTCTATTTACAAATTGTTAGTTCCCTTGCCCCTTGTTTATGATTGTTGTTTGGGTGAGGAAGAGTGTTAAAGCACGAAGGCTGATGCCGTGCATTATTGTTTATGGTAAGGAAAGAGTGTAATGCACGAAGGGTGATGCCGTGCATTGTTTGATTATTATGAGAAGAGAGTGTAAAAGCACGAAGGGTGATGCCGTGTTGCACGATGTACCATTCCGTGCCGATTCTATTGATATATATGAGGAATAAGAGTAAAAGCATGAAAGGTGATTCCGTGCACATGTTATTGCTTGGTGAGTATGAGAGTAAAAGCACAAAGGGTGATGCCGTGCACTTGTTGATTTCTGTTTCATAACATATTATTGAGTTGTGTTGTTTTCCTTTATTGCTGGACGACTCTTATTTGGAAATTATTATACTCCCCACAACATGCTTCCCCTCCCATATTGTTTATCTTATTGTATTTCGATTCCGCTGTATGTATATGAAATTGCACAGGTTTATGTGGTAGTCTGGTCTAGCCTTGTCACTACTTCGCCGGGGTTAGGCTAGAAACTTACCAGCACATGGGGTCGGTTGTGCTGATACTACACTCTGTGCTATTTTGCACATATCAAGGTTTCGGGCAGCAGCGGCAACATTAGTGTGGGATTAGGACTTCAGCCCAGCGAGACCAAGGTAGCCTTGCAGGCGTTCGCAGGCCCGACGTCTCCCTTATCCTCTCTTTTAGCCTATTATCTCATTGTATTCGAGTCAAACAGTTTATGTTTTCTTTTAGAAGTTGTATTTAGTATTCTTAGTAGTTCGTGAGTACAGTGACACCAGTCTTAGGTAGAGGATTTTGTTGAACTTTCTGCATTTCTATTCAGCTTTATATAATGTTAAGACTTTCGCTTATTATTAATCCCGTTTCTTTTATATTAGTGCTAATAATTGTTAAAAAGGGATTATGTTATTAACGAAAAGTAATTAAATTTGACTTACCTAGCTTCTACAAGTAGGTGCCATCACGACTCCCGAGGGTGGGAAATTCGGGTCGTGACACAGTGCCCCCACCTCAACCTACCTCTAAATTGACAGTGTCAGATTTCCCTCTTCCCCACCAGCTAGGGTTTCTTCAGATCCACACATCTCCTCCCGGATCCTTTATTTCACGCTCGCACCATTATTAATTACCGAAAGTTTGATTAAGATTTAGGGTTTTGTTCGGGAGGTGTTTGTGAAAATGTCTAAACCATTTTTGTGTAGTCTCTTATGATTGTTATTGAGGAAGAGTTTATGAAGGATCTGTTCAATTTGAAGAAGATTATAGGTGGGAGTGGGACTGTTCTTTTTCCATTCGTAGCCGAGGATGTTAGGGCAAATACGGCTAATTTTCTGAATTCCTTTATTTTTGTTTTTGGATAGCTTGATTCAAATTATCTCTATTTTTGTGGGCTTTTTGGGAATTACTCAAAAATGCAGCTTGATCACCGAAAGAAAGTGAGAGTTTTTTGTTCCTTTATGGAAATTTAATCTGAAGAAATTACAAGGTTTTGGTTTGGAAGAAGAAGATGAAGTAGGGGGAGGGGGAAGAGAAAGGGCGATGGAAAAGTATTTTTTTCTTCTTTAAATTTATTTTGTTTTTTTGGTTAATTTGTGTTAAGTTTTAATTACAAATTACACGTGTCATTCATTGATTGGCTTATTTCGCAAAGTGTAACTCACACATCTGATATGATGCGGTGGGGTGTCTATTTGATTTACTTAACAGTCACTTAAAGTATCTAGCTACAAATGGTCTCAGTTGATGTGTTCAAATAATCGTTGAGGACAACTTAAAGGGGCCGTTTATGTATTTCGCCTTTTAACTATGGAAAGCACAGAGCCGTTAATATTGGCTTGGCCCATTGGACCAGCCCAGCCCTGCCCAACATTTAACAAGGCTGGGCTAGATTTTTGGAATCCATTTAAAAATGAGGCTTTTAGTGAATGAAATATTAGTCTTGTCTTTTAATTTTGTTAATGTTTATTTTGATATATTGGAACAATATAAAAAGTTATTAACATATACCCCATCGGGGTAGAGGCAAGGTTTGCATACATACTACCCTCTCCATACCTCACTTGTGGGATTTTACTGTGTCATTGTTGTTGTAGTATCAAAAGTTATTAAGTTCTGTGAAATTATTCTAATAAGATATTTTAACTTTTAAATATTTATCTTTTTTAGGTTAGAACTTTAAAAAAATAATGGGTCGGCCATGGGGCCCGCAACCCACATAAGGCTTGGGTGTGCTAACCATTTTAAGGTCCATCAAAATGGTGGACTAGCCCAGCCCAATCAGTCAATTGCTAATGCCTGGGCTAGCCCGACCCCGCCTATATTAACAGCTCTAGAAAAGCAAATAACACCATTAATGATGAGTAATTAATTCTATATTATTTACATGTTGTTTACTTTCTTTTTTTGGGTGGGGGGGGGGGGGGTAAATTGTAGTTTTTCAATCCCACTAAAAGTTCTGTATTTTACTTTTACCTTTCTTATTATCATGTCCTAGACAAAATAAATAAATAAAATAGAGTGTCTATCCTGAGTCCGGGGAAGGGCCGTACCCTCAAGGAGTATGATGTAGATAGTCTATTCCAATACAAATATTTATGGTTGCTTCCACGCCTCGAACTCCTGACTTATAGAGCACAAAAATACAACTTTATTATTGCTTCAAGCCTCACTTTATATTTTGTTTTTTCAGTCTAAACTTGTTTATACCATTTAGAAAATTGAAATTACTAGTAACTATTTTTGGTGCAAACTTGTACTACCTTTTGGGACAAACAGTGAGACATGACATGGGAAGCTGCCTCGAAAATTAAAATTAAATATAATATTTCTAGTTGCCACGAAAATTACAATTGGAAGACCTATTTTAGAAGTGGCAAATGAAAATTCCTGTGAAGTACGTAAGAAACTCCTCGAAGAGATAAGTGAAAAGAAGATTAGGGCACAAAACAAACTACGAAAGAGACTGCCATAATAAATAAATAAAATATTATTTCTGTTATCAATAGAATTCTATTCGGAGTGAATGTCTATCTTGTAGATAGTTTTACTTTGTGGCTAAGCCATTTTTCCCTATAAATAGAGGGGTCTTACCACATTGTAAATCATCCCAAAATCAATAAGAATTCTCTCTCCCTACTTTTCTTGCAATACTGTTCTTCTTCTTTTATTGTTTCAATACGTTATCAGCATGAGACTCTAACCAATTGAGTAGAAACTTTGGGATTGAGCATAATAATTGTCAATTGTTCCATGAACTTCCTTTATGATTAAATTCTGAATTTAAGGTATGTAATTTACCGTATTCTTCTCTTTTATTCTATAATTTGATTTTAAATACAAGCAAAGAAAATAAATTTTGATTATAATTCTAATGGAGTTAGTAAGAAATTATAACCACTCGAAGTAGTAAAATTTTTATGTCTTGCCATGATCAAAGTCATGTATGAT
This sequence comes from Nicotiana glauca, assembly GCA_026770625.1. Lineage (NCBI taxonomy): Eukaryota > Viridiplantae > Streptophyta > Magnoliopsida > Solanales > Solanaceae > Nicotiana > Nicotiana glauca. The sequence continues at coordinate 59,093 of MU675779.1, forward strand.
CGTGAGCACAAGAAATGAAAACTCGTCCCATTGAATTTTCTCCATTCTCATTCCCTTAAGAAAATGTGATAGCAATATGTGATAAGTCTGAAAGAAGACAAAATTATTACCGTAAAAGTATGAATAGATGTGGACGTGGCAATAAACGAAATTATAATCGTCATCATTGTGATAATGAGAATAATAAGGATTCTCAAAATATCATTCATTTTGTGAAAGTAATATTTGTCATTGATTTGACATGAGGTTTTATAAAGTACATATAGATGATTATGGTTCATGATGTGAATATGACAACATCTGATTTATGAATATATATTCATTCTTGGAAGAATATGAACGTGCTAGTGATAACCTCTAAAAAGAAGTTTGGGATGAAATAAGAAAATATTTCATTATTATGGCATAAATGGTCATTGGTCACGTACTTATAGTGTCACGATCCCAATCCCGGTCGTGATGGCGCCCAACACAATACTAGTCAAGCCCGTCCAATACATCACTCTCAACCCTCGTACGGAGCTCATTACCAATCAATAGAGTTAAATTACCAAATTAACATGATCATAATCCGTAATAACAGTTAAACATTGCGGAAAACCAAGAATATAACACTACAATCCCACCGATCTGGTGTCACGAGTCAAGAGCCTCTAAATACAACTGAGTAGTAGCCTATACATAGGATAGTCTAGAATGCGGAAATAAAAGGGATAAGGGGAGAAATCGGGTCCTGCGGACGCCATGCAACTACCTCGATAACTCCGGTGATAATTTGAACAGCAGCAGAAAACTCAACTATGCCTCCGGGATACCTGTATCTGCACACATGGTGTAGGGAGTAAAGTGAGTACTCCGACTCAGTGAGTAATAGCAATAAATAATGACTGACAGTAAGAAAACTCGTAAAGACACTACGCAGTTCTATATAAAAACAGTAAGTGCATTAAACAGCAGCTAAATGAAAAAATAGGTGAATATCCCTCAAACCAGTACACAACTCAGTTACTCCTCTCAATGATCGGTAATTTAATTATACCGCTGCGGAGTGCAGCCCGATTCGTACAGTATACTGCTGCGGCGTGTAGCCCGATCCATATATATATATATATATATATATATATATATATATATAAACTGCTGCGGCGTGCAACCCGATCCAATAATAATAGTCGACCGCGCTCACTGGAGGTGTGCAGACTCCGGAGGGGCTCCTACAGCCCAAGCGCTATACTACTGCGGCGTGCAGTCCGATCCATATAATATATTACTGCGGCGTGCAGTCCGATCCATATAATATACTACTGTGGTGTGCAGTCCTATCCATATATGTATATATATACTGCTGCGGCGTGCAGCCCGATCCAATATATATCAAATACCCTCACTATGGGTCCTTGACGCCTCTCAGTCAATGTTGACTTGGCCTCTCGGGCACACTCAGCTGAGACAGGGTTTCCAACCCCAGGTTGTTCTCATTAGGATTACCAATTTCTAAAGCCGGTTTATATTATGTTTAACAGTTAAGAACATGACTGAGGGTACGATTTCGACAAGTAAAGTGAGGTCAACCAGTACAAATTCCCCCTAAGGGTTCTACAGATCGGCACAAGGCCCCAAACATGACAACTAGCCCAAAATTAATGATATTCATTAAGTCTCAGTTAAAAATATAGTAGAGTCATCAATCTGGATGGACCGAGTCCGAATCCAACAGTAATAGTCCCCACGCTCATCATACAACATGTGTCTCATCTCAACATAGCACTACGTTTTGCAAATTCAGGGTTTCAAACCCTCAGAACATCATTTATAACCATTACTCACCTCAAGCCGGCTGAAATCCTAGCTCGCTTTGCCCTTGCCTCGCAAATCAACCTCGTTGTGCATAGGATCTGGTCAAAACCACAAGGAACACATTACAATAGGCTAAGGGAACACAACCAATCGAAAAGACTCGAAAATTATCAAAAATCATGAAGTTGGCAAAACTCGAGCCCCGGGCCCACTTCTCGAAAAATTATAAAACTCACATCACCGGATTCCTCATCTCGCCATGAGTCTATACATATCAAATTTACCAAAATCCGAGCTCAAATGCTCCATCAAATCCCAAATTTTCATTTCAAAAGTCAAGCCGTAGTTCTTTCATTTTTAATCAAATTTCCATGAATTTAAGGGTTGATTCTTCAATAAAATGATATTTCTAGGCCGTAGGACTCACCTCCAATTGATTCCCAGTAAAAACCTTCTTAAATCCTCGTCAAAAACTCTCAAGGTTACTCAACAATGGTGGAAAATACCCCAAGCTCGCGGATGAAATGTTATTTTAAAACCCTTCTGCCCAGGCCTTTTTTCGCTTCTGCGATCCCTCTTCCACTTATGCGGGACCGCTTCTGCGGCTTACTTTCGACTTCTGTGGAACCTCATATAAAGTCCAAAACCGCTTTTGGGGTAACCCATCCGCTTCTGCGGACCCACCTATGCGGCTACTCTTCCGCTTCTGCGGAAACGCCTAGCCTTAAGCCATTTCGCACCTGCGATCCATCTACCGCATCTGCGGTCTCGCAGATGCGGGTTCCCCTCCGCATCTGCGGTTCTCACCTTCTAGGACCACCACCGCACCTGTGACATTTGCCTCCGCATCTGCGGTTTCTTTTCCGCAGATGCGGAAATACCTGATGCTGCCAAAACCTGCAATTTCTAAACTTCTAATTTCATTTCGATAGCCATCCGAGATCACTCCGAGGCCCTTGGGACCTCAACCAAAAGTTCCAACCCATCCTAAAATATCATTCAAACTTGTTCCAATCATCAAAACACCACAAACAACACCAAAACCATCAAATTACATCGGATTCAAGCCTAAGTTTCTTAGAAACTTCCGAAATGCGCATTTGATAAAAAACCCAACCAAAACACCTCCGAATGATCTGAAATTTTGCACACACATCCAAAATCACCTAACGAAGCTACTGCAACTCTCGGAATTCCATTCCGACCCCCGGATCAAAATCTCACCTACCAACCGGGATTCGCCAAAATACTAACTTCGACAATTCAAGCCTAATTCTACACCGGACCTCCAAAATCAATTTCGATCGCACTCCTAAGTCTCAAATCATCCCCCGAAGCTAATCGAATCACCAGAAATCACATCCAATCCCTCTAACTCAATAGTCAACATTCGGTTAACTTTTCCAAAACAAGCCTTCCTTAAAGAGACTAAGTGTCTCATTTCCATCTAAAACCAATCCAATTCGACTCGAGCACTTCAAATACCGATAATGAAGCATAGAGAAACATAAGATGGGGAAAATGGGGCGGTAAATCATGTGATGACGGGCTAGATCGTCATATATATTATGCCAAAATATTTTGTCATTGTGATTATTAAAAGACAACAGTAATGCAAGAAACAGATCTTGCATATAATTTTGACCATAACCATAATGGTATAAGTTTCTCTTTAAAAGAGATATTCACCATATGAATGTTGATGAATATGTGGTAGTAGCAAATTAATTGAGAGTTCTGGAAGAGCCAATTATTACTATTTTGGAGAAACACAATTGATTACCAATCCTTGTGTTATAGTAAGTCTCAAAGAAACTTATTCAGTTTCCAAAGTATCCGCGAAAGCGGTTGATTATATTGAGACTATAAATAAAAGAAAGATTTAATATCTTCTATTACTACAACTTGTAGCGGGGTAATATGTATGTGAAAAGTTACCCGCGTCATTCTCCAATTTGTACTACACAAATAAAAGAATACCACAATAAAGTGGATGTTTCTTGATATAAAAACTCATATCATAATAAACTTGGAATTTATTGATAATTGCACACGTCATGGTGTAAATCTGAAGTTTATCAATATTAATAATTTATTTAGTTAACATAATTGGTTTAGCCATATCAATCTAAGTATGATGTGCACAAATAATAGAGAATTTACATGGGTAAATATTAAAGAACTGGAAAGTTTTTTACGAATTCACTTATATTGCTCGTTCTTATTAATTAATAGACCAACTAAAATTGGGATTGAATCCCATGAATGCCGGAAATATCAAAGGTGAATATGGGCCCATTCATCTGCCATGTATACCACATAAGATGCATTTGTGAGATGATTACATGTGCGATTATTTATTAACCCGCAACATGATATTTGCGAGGTAACTTGCTCAATAATTTGATTTAGAGCATAATTTTCAGACTTTCTACTCAAGATAGTTCATCTTGATAAGTTGATTTATATCACAGTTGGTTTAGCAAAATAATTTATTAAGTGCCTCCACTTAATAACTAAACTATTGCTTATGAGAACAAAGTTATATATATCAGTTTGATATACATTATATACGAAATTATATTATTTTCTCCCCTCACAAGTGGTTCAGGGTCAGGAACCAAATAATTTCATCTTATTATTATTGATGTGCAATGTATATTTTTATTAACACCATAATGCACAAAGATGGGTTCTCAAAGTTGAGGAAACAAGTTAATTTTTCTAACATGAGGGGGAGACATGATAAACAGTTGAGAAAAAGTTACGTAGAATGAATTATCATTTGTACATATAGATTCTCGAATAAGATAATATGAACCTGAAGTTCATAAAAAGATAATTCATCTGCAATATATTTCAAAGCATGCCAAACGCATTTGCTGACCCAAACAAAGTAACTATATTCTCACCGCAAATGTTCATATTAGAATAAGTCCTAGAAGGACAAAGTCTAAGGTACGCTTAAAGCATATAGACAAATCGTTTTCAAATAAAACTTCTTGATAAAGAAGATGAGCAAATGATCAAAATGATCATAATAAAGGAGGCAAGTGATCTAGAAGATCACATGACATAACACTTCATAAAATCTCATGAGAGATTCCGTCCCTGAATATAAGAATGAAGAGATCTCTATGTTATGTCTTTATGAAAAATAAGGAGGTTGGAACCGATATAAAATGTTTGTCAACGACATCTATAATAGAGCTAAATATATATGAAGATCTTAAGTCTGGAGAAACAATTCAAGTAGAATTTGGTTTCATATGAAAGACATGTAGTTTTGGACCTGCAGTTCAAACACTTGAAAATATAAAGTCAATGGTATGTGCAATCAGTTTTCGATATCTTATATGCCTAGCATGACATGAAAACTTGATATGCATCTAATGTCTATTATATGACTTATATGACTTAACTTATATGACAATCCTTGAATGATTTAAATCGCTTGAAGCATATACGATTCTTGGTCCTGAAGTACAATATGATAAGTGTAATATATGGACATATGTATCTTGTTATAACTATAAGCATGATAATGTGATAGCAAAAATTTTTAAGGTTCAACATATTCATTGGAGTTAATATGGGTGATTTATTCACCAAATCTCTGCCGACGTCAACCTTCAAGAAGCTAGTGCACAAGATTGGGATGCGAATACTTAAAGATGTGAATTGATGTTCTCATCAGGGGGAGTTTAATGCATGTTGCACTCTTTTTCCCTTACAAGGTTTGTCCCACTAGGTTTTCTTTGCAAGGTTTTTAACGAGGCAACCAAAAGGCGTATTATTAGATATGTGTAATCTTTTTCCTTTTCTAGAATTTTTTTTGCCATTGGGTTTTATTTTAATTAAGGTTTTAATGAGGCAAGCCTACCCTCTCTCGGATATTGAGTGGGTTGACCCGGGAAGAGATCCGAACGAACCTTCCAACAAGACAAACCTAGAAAGAATTTATTCTGCAAGTCATCTCGAGGCACATTACTTATTGAGTAGACATTCAAGGGGGAGAGTTATGAATAGAATTCTATTTGGATTGAATGTCTATCTTGTAGAGAGTTTTACTTTATGACTGATTTAGGCTAGATAGATGATATTTACACCTTAATATTACCATGCTTTAGTGTTGTTTTATAGGTGAATTGACAACAAAATGCTCTAATTGGTGTTCTTTTGCTCCTCAGGGAATAATCTAAGTGAGGAAGCACTACGGAGTATTTTGGAATCAATAATGTGAATAAAACGCCCAATCAAGAAGTACCCGAGTATGAAGAAGCAAAAAATGGACTGAGGTGAAATCCACCACGACCGCGGCACATCAATACATGAGGCAGAATGATCAGCGTTCACCGCGGTCGCGCCGCGGTCTTGCCGTAGCCGCGATGAACTGTTCAAATGCCAGAAAGTTTGGGGGACCAAAGTGTAATTCGGGAAAAACTTGTTCCAAACCTTATAAACCTTAGAAGCTCGCCCAAAATAAGGGGAAGCTTATTTTTAGACTATTTTGGAGGCAAGAACAAGTGTGAGAAGATTAATCAAACATTAGAGTTTTTCTATCTCTTTTTAATTCTTGCAATTATTCATTATGAACAACCTTGTAGTTTCATCTTATTTTGTATGAGTAGCTAAACAATTACCTAGGGTTTATGGAACTAATTGTTGGTTGAAGTTTTGACTCAACTTGTTATAATTGAGCTGGATTTATTATATAATTGTTCAACTACATTTTGTATGGTGATTAATTGAATGAGCCCTTGATTAATCGTGTCTAATTACCTTATATTGTTTGAGAAAGAATATTATGTTAGACAGTTATTGAACAATATCACTTTTGGGTAAGTGAAGAGATTCATCACTTGAATTTAAAAGTGAGTTTATAGATAACGAAACTTTAGTGGGATAATTTAGAGCTGCACATATTGTCAGCTAGAGTAGTTCGAGAGAATGTTCTAGTATATTATTGTAGTTGATCGAGAGATAATTATGATAACCCATAGCTCTTAATCCTCATAGAGTATTACGGTGAGATTATAGCGAAAGAGTCAAGACCTAAACTAGCAATTGGGGAAATCACTGTCAAGACCTTTTACCATTGAATTATCTTTACTTTAGCTTATTGTTATTTCCAATATTGTTTGAAGTAGTTAACAAAACCTAAAATTGATTGATAAAAATCTTGCATCTAGAAATTGGTTGAGTTGATAAGAGCATTGCCAAAGAGTTGTAATAGATAGGTTAGTTCCTTGAGGATTAGACTCCATACTTAGAATCGAATTATATTTGCAATGATTGCTTTGTCTTTTAGAAGGCATAGTTGGGCGTAATCAGTGGCTAAGTCATTTTCCGGGGTCTTACCACATTGTAAATCATTCCAAAATCAATAAGAATTTCATCTCCCTACTTTTCTTTGCAATACTATTCTTCTTCTTTTATTGTTTCATAACAATTTCCATTTTTAAAAAAATATTGTCAATGTTTTCTCCTTTTTTTTTTTCTTCCGAAACTAGAAAGTTGATTTATACTTTTCTTTGAAAATTTATGAGTAGATTGCCAAAAGATAGAATTCAAAGAACTTTTTAGTTTTCTTTAATCTACTCGTTATCGGATACTTACTAATTCGATTAATTTGAATCATAGCGTGTAGGAGCTATTAAAGAAAGAATACTCATTATGTCAAAAAATTCATTTTAAGATTAAAATCCGAAACCTACAATTTAAAACAGAAAAACTATTCTAAGGGCAATCTGGTGTACATGGTATCCCGTAAGGACCACATCCCAAGAAATTTGATATAAGCAGTCTACCCAATACAAACATTAATATTAATGATTACTTTTACGGTTCGAACCCGTAATTTATTGGTCACATGCTACTGGACTAGTGGAGCCCAAAGCGATAAGTTGCAGGAATGAACGTAGAAATGATAAATACGTGTCTCAATTAACTGAACCTTTTGGGCATTGCTTTATTTATTTTGTTTGAATCTTTAAAACACAAGTAGTAATAATCAGTAGCAGTAGTCAACCTTGGTTTTTTTCTATCAAGTCCTCGGAATTTTGTTGCTTTGACATTTAGATACCTTTAAATAGTTTTCATCTTTTGGACTTTTTAGGGCACCAAAGAAATACACTATGTCTCTATTTTTTTTGTTTCCTATTCAATTTTGATATTTGCGTTGGACCTAATTAAAACTGAATTGGTGCTAAAATTCTATGTTGTACAAAAGAGGCGATAAAAATTGAATGAGTTTGTTATCTTATTTCCAAAAGTCAACTTGTTCGAGTCAATATATAAAAAAACAATGTATATACTAAGGTTCTGTATCACTCACTCTCTCTTTTTTGAAAGCCTCTCAATTATAATTCTTTTTCGAAAAACAAAATAAAATGGATACACAACTGAGATTGTTCTTCTAGTACAACAAAAACATGATTGATGAATAATTTAAGACAATTTCGTAGTATGTTATGCTAAAATGGGGCTCCTGAGGGACATGTATTATTTTTGCAAAATTTTAATAAGGAGTACGTACGTAGTAACACAAATTTACAATGAATTTGCTTCTAATCGTGTCCACAAAATTTATTGGATAAATTCGCTGCATGGGGTCGAAACAACTATATTCATTTTTTTCGTGTGTAAGTACACGTTAATTTTGTAGAATTTTTGTAACGGGAACCTTAGTAGGAAAAGGCCTAATGATCAATACGCATTATTTTGTCATGACTTTAATTTTGGTGGTGTTTTGGGTCATGCAATACAAACTTATAATTATATTCATTTTTTTTGTATCTATAAGTACATGCTGATGTTGTAGAATTTTTTTGGCGTGTCTACAAGTACATGCTGATGCTGATGTTGTAGAATTAAACTTAAAATCTGGGAATTGTGTGCAATTCCAATTTTATGGCCCTAAAATGCTAAAAAAACGAGGAACGGTCATGGCCAAGAGATGACTATAGTTTCTTAGGTCATTTTTATGGGCTGGCCAAATTTTAGGCGATTCGCGTGCGGTCGCCTTTCGTGTGCTATAGCCCATGCCTTCTGCATGGGCCCGGGCCACTGGACCCGGATCGCTTAAAATTTTTCCGAACCATAAAAAACGACCTAAGGAATAATATTCACTGTCTAGCTATGACCGTTACTCGTTTTTAGCGTTTTAGGATCATAAAACTAGAAGTCCGTCTGATTCCTAGATTTTCATGTGCTATAGTCCACGCCTCCTGCATGGGTCTGAATCTGATCCACTGGACCTGGAACCCCCAATTTTTTGCCGGCCCACCAAAAATAACCTAAGGAATAATAGTCACTGCCTCGCTATGGCCGTTACTCGTTTTTTGGCATTTTAGTACCATAAAATTGGAATTTCGCCCGATTTCCAAATGTTCGTGTGTTATAGCCCACGCCTTCTGCATGGGCTCGATCCACCGGATCGGAATAACCTATAATATTTTGGTACCATAAAATATGACCTAAGGAACAATAGTCACCGTCTCGCCATGACCGTTACTCATTTTTTGGCGCTTTAGGGTCATAAAACTAAAATTTTGTCCGATTCTTAAATTTTCATGTGCTACAGCCCACGCCTTCTGTATGGGCCCGGACCTCTGGACCCCGATCGCCTAAAAATATTTCGGACCATAAAAAAGACTTAAGGAGCAATAGTCATTGTCTTGTCATGACTGTTACTCGCTTTTTCGTGTTTTAGGGGCCATTAAACTAAAATTCCGCTTGATTTCCAGATTTTCGTATGCTAATTTCTTCCTAGTGACTTTTTGTGATACTTTGGAAAATTAAGTAACTCTTTAGTTACAACAAATAGTTTACTCGCTTTCGTGATCCTTAGGTAAAATTGTGTGACTTATTCTTTATAAAATATATTTAGTAATTTATGTGCAATTAAGTGAAAGTTTAATGATCATCCATCAAATTAACCTTTTAGTTGTAATATTCACAACAATGTCAAATATTAAACCATATAATATGAAAATGATGAAAAACTAGGTAACTCACACATTTTACATAAATATATACGGGTGAAACGGGACCTATAGGTCGGCCCTGTTCCCTGTAAAGTAAATCGAGTAAAAGACATGATGACAAGGAGCCGAAATCAAGGTAAGGAACTCATCGAGACAGGTTCCGGGGGCACGAAGCCCTCCCTCGATTATATCGGGGCTATGATCCCGGGATCGGTCCAAATCCCAAAAGACTTCAGAGAGATTTATCAGGCAACCAAAACAGAAGGCCATAATATCTGTGATTCAAAGGGTCGCTTCTGCGGTCCTAGCACTCCCAGCCAAAACCTCTTCCACGACTCATATGATCGCTTCTGCGGCCTTGCACCTGCGGCCCAAGTCTCGTAGATGCGGTTACACCATAAGGCAGCTGCTCAATTCTTCTTCTAACTCCAAATTCGATCCGTTAATCACCCAGAGTCCACCCGAGGCCTCCGGGACCTCATTCAATTATACCAACACATCCCAAAATACATTAGGAACCTAGTCGAGCCTCCAAATTCCATCAAACAACATCGAAATCACGAATCACAACCCAATTCAAGCTTAATGAACTTTAAAACTTCAAACTTCAGCATGCGATGACAAAACCTATCAAATCTCGTCCGATTGACCTCAAATTTCGCACACAAGTCATATTCGACATAATGGACCTACCCCAACTTCTAGAATCGGAATCCGACCCCGATATAAAAATATCCACTTCCGGTCAAACTTCTAAAAACTTTCAAATTACTAACTTTAACCAAATAACTCCAAAATGACCTATGGACCTCCGAATTCGTTTCCGGGCGCGCTCCCAATACCAGAATCACCATACACCGCTATTCCCAAACTCGGAATCTCAAACGGATATCGATAACATTGAAATGCACTCAAACCCAAATTCATGAAATTCTTCCAAAATGCTAACTTCCACAATAGGCGCCGGAACTAGGGGTGTCAATGGATATTTGAAAACCGACCAAACCGACCGAACCGTACCGCACCGAACCGATTCTTAGGTTTCTTTTAAATAAACAGTAGATTTTTATATAAATCTATAACCGTACCGATAATTAAGGTGTGTTTTTTATTTTATAAAAATAAACCGAAAAAATACCGAACCGTGCAATTTTACATGTGAAAATGATATTTATATAATAAGCTTAAAACTAATATGTGACGATCCAAAGGGTCATCACCGTATTTCTCCCTTTCTCCGCACTTCCGAGGCCTTGAAAACCTCGCTGGTGGTTACCTCAATTTGCGTGCGCAGTCTGGACGCGAAACCGAAAAGTTTTTATGTTAAAATATGTGAATTCTGTGAAAAATTTGAAGAATTATGATATTAATATTGATATAGTTGACTTTGGTCAATATTTTGGGTAAACGGACCCGGACCCGTCATGTGATGGTTCCAGGAGGTCCGTAAAAAAATATGGGACTCGGGCATGTGCCCGGAGTTGAAATTCGAGGTCCAGAACCCCGGTAAAAGAATTTTTATGTTAAATTGTTTTTTGAAATTAACAAGGAAAATGGAAATGAAAATGAGTTAGAAAATATAGGTGGTTCCGACGCCCGGTACAGGTCTTAAATATGCGTTAAGCACTTTTTGTGAAATTTGGTCGAAATCGGATGTCGTTTGATGTGTTTTGGACCTAAATAGCTAAAGTGGGAAGTTTATGAACTTTGAAATGAAAATTATGAGTTTTGGGGTTTGATTCTTTAATTTTGATGTTATTTTAGCGATTTGATCGCTCGAGCAAGTTCGTAGGATGATATTGAGTCAGTGTATATTTGGTTTGGAGCCCCGAGGGCTCAGGTGAGTTTCAGATAGGTATCGGGGTGGCTTTGGACTTAGGGAAATTGCAGAAAATCTGCAGCAGGTATTCCTTCTTCTCGTTCGCGTCCATCTGGTCGCGTTCGCAAAGGCTTCCACTCTCCCTTCTTCGCGTTCGCGAGCCATACCTCGCTTTCGCGTACAACAAATTCCCCATCCTAGCCATTTCCTCTACGCGTTCGCGTGAAGGTTCTCGCGTTCGCGTAGCCTGGCCTGCCTCTTCTACGCGTTCACGTAGGCCCATTTGTGTAGCCCCAGCAAATTCTTCTACGCGTTCACATTCCCTTTCACGCGAATGCGATGCCTACCCATTTTCCTTCATCGCGAACACGACAGGGGTGTCGCGAACGCGATGAACAACCTTGCCTAGTTATTTGTAAAGTCTAAAAATAGACCAGTGACGGGTTATTTCATATCATACACACGAGTTCATCCTCTCCACAGCCCCTAGGCGATTTTCAGAGGTTTTCTTCACCAAATCTCCTTGGGTAAGTATTAATTAACTCGTTTTCTTCATTTTTCATCAAAATCTCTTGAATTCCTAGGCCTAAAACATGTAATTTAAGGTGTAAATTGGGGGAATTGGGTAGAACTAGGGCTTTGGGAATTTTGGGTGATTCAACCTCAAATGGGGTCGAATCTTGAAACAAATTACATATTTGAACTCGTGGGGTTATGGGTGATTGGAATTTGGTCCGAGCCTCGAATTTGGACCATGTGGGCCCGGTGTCGGATTTTGCTATTTTTGGAAGAATGATGGGAATTTTATTTCTAGACTATGGGACTATGTTTTTGAGCTCTTATTGATACTATTAAACCAAATTGTGCCTAGATATCATTGTTTCAAAGCCGGATTCTAAAGGAAAAGCGGTTTTAGAGCCTTGGTTGTCATTTTCAGACCGAGGTAAGTGTTTGATCTAACTTTGGCTTAAGGTAATAGGATTAGAGTGTCATAATTTCTATTTGCTAATTGATCGAGTGCGGTGCATAGGCATGGTGACGAGTATCTATACACCGGAGTCTAGCATGACCGTGGATCCTTGTTTGTACTTGTTTTTGAGATAATTTAAAATTCTTCTAAGCTAATTAATGATAACTACATAATGTGAAGAGTTTGAGTATAAATCATGAAATATTAATACTTTGGAGCGTTGGCTCGAATGATAAATACCACTGAGTAGGAGATGAAAGTATTGAAAGGAGTTGTGATTGATCCCTTGCCGGGATGATTTAAATATACTGAATATTTTCCCTTGCCGGGATGTGAAAGCTATTGATGTTGTTCCCTTGCCGGGACTTAGTTGTTAATTGTGTTATTCCCTTACCGGGATATTTCTTATTATTGTCTATTTTTCTCTCTCCCGTTTGGTTGTGACTGCTGTTTGGGTGAGGAAGAGTGTTAATGCACGAAGGGTCATTCCGTGCTATTTTTGACTATATTTGCACGAAGGGTCATTCCGTGCTATGTTTTGACTGTTTATACACGAAGGGACATTCCGTGCTCTGATTTGACTAATATTGCACGTAGGGTCATTCCGTGCCATGAAATGAGAGTTATGTGAGGGAAAGCACGAAGGGTGATATCGTGCATTTTATTCGATTGCTTTGGGTGAGGATGAGAGTAAAAGCACGAAGGTTGATACCGTGCAACTATTGATTTTCTTATGATTTGGTAGCTATTACTGTACCCTGTCTCTTAATTACGCTGATGAATCTTATATTCAGATTGTACTCCCCCACAGCATGTTTCCCTCCCTTTAACTGCCTAGTTCGGTATTTCTTTTCCTTCTATTGCATATATATGTATATAGAATTGTACAGGTTGATTTGGTAGTCCTGTCTAGCCTCGTCACTACTTCGCCGGGGTTAGGCCAGGCACTTACCA
>MU675779.1:75352-88130 GCA_026770625.1 Nicotiana glauca
CTCACCCGCCCCGTCCCATTGCCATCCCTAAGTAGTAACACAAATTTACAATAAATTTGCTTTTAATCGTGTCGACGAAATTTATTGGATAAATCCGCTGCATGGGGTCGAAACAACTATATTTATTTTTTCGTGTGTTAGTACATGTTGATTCTGTAGAATTTTTGTAACGGGATCCGATTGACCTTTATAGAAAAAGGCCTAATGACCAATACTCATTGTTTTGCGATGACTTTAATTTCGGTGGTGTTTTGGGTCATGCAATACGAACTTATAATTATATTCACTTTTTCATGTCTATAAGTACATGCTGATGTTGTAGAATTTTTTTGGCGGACTCTTATTAAACTGAGAATCTGGCAATCGTGCGCAATTCCAGTTTTATGGCCCTAAAACGTCAAAATAAAACGAGGAACGGTAATGGCCAAGAGATGACTATAGTTCCTTAGGTATTTTTTATGCTGGCCAAATTTTAGGCGATTTGGTCCAGATCACCTTTCGTGTGCTATAGCCCATGCCTTCTGCATGAGCCCGGGCCACTAGACCCCGATCGCCTAAAATTTTTTCGAACCATCGAAAACGGCCTAAGGAACAATAGTCACTGCCTCTCCATGACCGTTACTCATTTTTTTTTGGCTTTTAGGGATTAGAATTTCGCCCGATTCCCAGATTTTCATATGTTATAGCCCACGCCTTCTACATAGGTCCGGTCCACTGGACCCAGATCACCTAATCTTTTGTCGGCCCATCAAATATGACCTAAGGAACAATAGTCACCGCCTCGCCAAGGCCGTTACTCGTTTTTTGGCATTTTAGTGCCATAAGATTGAAATTCCGCCCGATTCCCAAATTTTCATGTGTTATAACCCACATCTTCTGCATAGGCCCGAGCTACCGGATCAGAATCGCCTATGATTTTTTCGGACCATAAAAAATGACCTAAGGAATAATAGTCACTGCCTTGTCATGACCGTTACTTGTATTTTTGGTATTTTTAGGGTCGTAAAACTAGAATTTTGTCCCAATTTCATATTTTCATGTGCTATAGCCCACGCTTTCAGCATGGGCCCGGGCCGCCGGACTCCGTCGCCTAAAATTTTTTCGGAGCATAAAAAAGACCTAAGGAGCAATAGTCACTGCCTTACCATGATCGTTACTCGTTTTTCGCGTTTTAGAGATTATTAAACTAGAATTCTGCCTGATTTCCATATTTTCGTGTGATAATTTCTTCCTAGTGACTTTTTGTGATGCTTTGGAAAATTAAGTAACTTTTTAGTTACAATGAATAGTTTAGTCACTTTCGTGATCCTTAGGTAAAATTGTGTGACTTATTCTTTATACGAAAAAAGGTCAAAACCGCCCCTAGACTATTGGGGTTGGTACAATAATGTCCTCCGTCCACCTATTTTGAAAGAATTGCCCTCACCGTTATCTTTTCGGCTCAAGAATGCCCTTACGACTAACGGCCATGTTAGATAAAATTTTTTTAATTAATTTCCACGTGTCATAACGAAAAAAAGGTCAAACCTGCCCCTAGACTATTGGAGTTAGTACAATAATACCCCTCATCTCAAAAAATCTCTCCCCCACCCCCTTCACCCTGCCCCTCTAGCGTGTGTGCGTTCATATTCTTCTTGTTCTCTCATCCTTTTTTTTGACCTTGCACTCTATTTAAATAATCACTATAAACATCATTAAAGTTTTATTTTCAGACAACCAATTTTAGTCACCAATACTTTACGTCATACAATTTTCAAAGATCATATATGAACACTAACATAGTGTCAATGGTAATGATCATTGAGCATTTGCAATACCTTTTATTGCATATTTTCTGACAACTCCGCATCCAATTTTGATTATACCAATGTTTTATTTGGTCTCTGCTCGGACCTCGACCTTTTTCTTCTTCATTGGCTCACCATAGTCTGAACATTCGATCATGTCCATAAATTAAGCTATTGTACAAGGATGCTCTTCAGGTTATATCAACATCACCAATTTTAAAAATGAGACGGTTAAATTAAAAGAAATATTTGAGATCATATGTATGAGAATATGAAAGAATACGACTTATTGGTGAATGTGACTGTAATAAACACTTGATTGAGCTTATTGTATGAAACAGTAAAGTGTAGTAACAAAAATTGATGATGAATGATATTTCTATGATAGAAAAAAATAGAAGTATTGATGTGTACATTTAATAGACAAAGAAATAGGAAGAGGAAGGTGATTAACTATATGAGAGAGTTTTGTTTGCTTAGGGGAAAAAATGGGTGTATGTGAGTTCTAGTTGGTGGAATAATTTTTAAAAGAAAGAGGAGAAAGAAATGGAGGAAAAGGGTCTTAGAATCTAGGTAAGTTTATTTTAATTTAGGTGAGTTTTAAGTTAGGCCAATGGGACGATGACACATGGAAATTAATTAAATTATTTTGCCTAACAGGGTCTTTGAAAGTTGTATGACGTAAAGTATTGGTGACTAAAAATTTTGGTTGTCTGAAAATAAAATATTAATGATGTTTGTAATGATTATTCAAATAGAGTTCAAGGTCAAAAAAAGGATGAGAAGAACAAGAAGAATATGAACACACACACTCTAGGGAGGGTGGAGGGAGTGGGGGAGAGATTTTTTGAGATGAGGGGTATTATTGTACCAACTCCAATAGTCTAGGAAAATGTTTGGTCTTTTTTCCGTTATGACACGTGGAAATTAATTAAATTTTTTTTATTTAACATGGCCATTAGTCGTAAGGGCATTCTTGAGCCGAAAAGATAACGGTGAGGACGATTTTTTCAAAATAGATGGACGGAGGGCATTATTGTACCAACTTCAATAGTCCAGGGACAGTTTTGACCCTTTTTCGTTCTTTATAAAATATATTTAGTAATTTTGGTGCAATTAAGTGAAAGTCTAATGATCATCCATCAAATTAACCTTTTAGTTGTATTATTCACAACAATGTCAAATATTAAACCATAGAATATGAAAATGATGAAAAGCTAGGTAACTCACACATTTTACATAAATATATACGAGTGAAACGAGACCTATAGATCGACCCGGTTTCCTATAAAGTAAATCAAGTAAAAGACGTGATGACAAGGAGCCGAAATCAAGATAAGGAACTCATCGAGACAGGTTCCGGGGACACGACGCCCGACCTCGATTATATTGGGGCCATGATCCCGGGATCGGTCCAACTCCCAAAAGACTTCAGAGAGCATTATCGGGCGACCAAAATAGAAGTCCGTGATATCTATGACCAACCGAGTATCGCGATGTGGATATTGGCATGTACCGATGGAAATCTGGTGATTAGTTAAACGTAAGATTTTTACCTTTTATGGAATTGTACCTAGAGTAGGACTCCCCTACTATATAAGGGGGAAGGAGGGGTCTGATTATTCGTTAAACACGTTGTAACACATGCATACCAAGGTAATATATTATTATTTTCTTTCAAAATTATTATTCTTGTTCATTAGTGTTTAGTTACTGCGAGTCCAATTCGAGGGCGGATGTATCATTAAGGATGGAATCCTTCTCTCAAGTAGTTTGATAATTTACTACAACTTTATCTATTTAATCTAACAGGAATTTATTGTTTATGTCGAATTAATTTATGTATCCTTAAAATTACTTACAAATTTAATTGTTATTCCTTTTTAGGGTAAACGATTTGGCGCCCACCGTGGGGCTAAGGATAATAGTGGTAATTTGATACAAATTTCCATAACACACCCTGTTTTACACTTATTCTTTTAAGTGTCTTTAATTTCAGGTCAAAGGTCAAAATGTCAAACTCCCAATCTGCCTCTCTGAACGTTGATACTGAGTCTGGCCACCACGGCAAAAACAACAATATAATGCCACGTCCGGCAACGAGGTTCACCCTATTGACCCCATCGGGGCCCCAATCGCATACCCAATCGACGTCAGCTCCCATATGGCCATCGATGCTAACTTGCCCGCGGGGAAGTCAGGTCGGTAGCCGGGGATACGCCCAACAGTAAGGGCGATGAGATCGACTTGCGGCTGATCTTCGAAATGCTATAGGCTCAAAAGGCAGTGATAGCCTAGCTGCAGAACTAAAACCTCGCCCTCAGCAGAATTGAGCCCGAACCGTCCCGGGAAAACAGTCGCAAAATGAGCCGATCATGGAGAGGCCGAGTGAAGCCGAACATGGGACAAAACTCGAGATCATAAAGATGCTCGAGGAACTAATAAAACGGGTGAAATCGGGAGAAAATAAAATCGAAGCCAATGACAAAAAGGTGGAAAACTACAACTCCAGGGTCGGCCAAATCCCAGGAGCACCACCAATATTGAAGGGCCTGTATTCCAAGAAGTTTGTTCAAAAATCTTTCCCTCCGAGTGCAGCTCCGAAGCTGATCCCAAAGAAGTTCTGCATGCTCAAAATTCCTAATTATAGCGGGATAACTGACCCAAATGAAAATGTGACCTCCTACACGTGCACCATCAAGGGGAACGACTTGGAGGATAATGAGATTGAGTCTGTCCTACTGAAAAAGTTCGGAGAGACCTTCTCGAAAGGAGCTATGATATGGTATCATAACTTATCCCCCCAATTCTATTGAATTGTTTGTTATGCTTGCAGACGCCTTTATAAAAGCGCACGCCGAGGCCATCAAGGTTGAGACTAGGAAATCGTACATTTTCAAGGTAAAGCAAAGGGATAACGAGATGCTCAGGAAGTTCGTATTAATGTTTCAAATGGAACGGATGGACCTGCCTCCAGTCGTAGACGATTGGAACGTTCAGGCCTTCACCCAAAGGCTCAATGCTCGAAGTTCGTTGACTTCACAGCAGTTGAAGCAAAATTTGGTAGAATACTCGGGGGTAACTTGGGCTGACGTCCATATCCGGTACTAGTCGAAAATCAGGGTCGAAGATGATCAGCTTGGGGCGTCTGTTTATCCCGTTAGAACTAGTGACCGATCCAAAAGAGACATTGATCGTGAACCAAGATCAAATAGAGACCGGTATCGGCCATACAATGGAGATCGAAGAGGCAATGGGTCCGGACGCAACCTTGTGAGGAGTGAGAGAAGGAGTGACCGAGGTTATAATAATCGAGGGCTCATGAGCAAGAGCGATTTTGATAGACCCATCGGGCCTAAGGAAGCACCGAGGTTATCGATGTACAACTTTAACGTCGATGCTGCTGCCATTGTATCTTCCGTCGAACGCATCAAAGACACCAAGTGGCCTCGACCTTTAAAGTCCGATCCTGCCCAAAAGGAACCTAACCTAATGTGTAAATATCATGGCACTCACGACCACAGAATTGAAGCCTGCCGACAACTGAGAGAGGAAGTAGCCCGGTTATTTAACAACAGACACCTCCTAAAGTTCCTGAGCGATCGAGTCAAAATCATTTCAGGAATAGGGACTCCAATAAGCAGATCGAGCAGGAGAACCTCAATACGTCATTAACATGATCATCAGTGGAGTCGACGTTCCTCAGGGGCCGATGTTAAAGCGCAGCAAAGTGTCCATCACAAGGGAAAAATAGACTACGTGAGAGGGAACCGTATCCTTTAACGAGGAGGATATTACCTCAAATAAAAGTTCAGTATTTAAATTGAAAAGGATTGAAGGCGGTATGAATCCATTATTATCTACCAAGTTTCGAACTGTATATCACCGACCCTCGCAAATTTCTCCATTACAAAATTGATGGAAATTAATGAGTCAAAACAGGCATTGAACCACACGGTTATGCATTTGTTTAATGCAAATAGTTACTTATAATAATCATCATTAAGCTCAATTTAATATTACCAATTATTAATAAAAGTATCGTGAAGATGAATGGAATACAATAGAATATATATAACAAAATGTAGATAGGGAAAACAATTTATTGTGAGAAAAAACAAGGCATATGTTATCTGGTCCAATGGGGTAGTTGAATTAAGACATTTGCAAGACCAGATTCACAGTAATCTTAATCAATTTGTTTAAGAAAAATGCGGTTTGTGTTTCTTAAAGATTGGATGGTATGAAAAAAATAATATACTATGTTCGTCTAGTGTGATTATTTTATTAGCAATAAATAATATTTTCTCACCACCATATGGTACGGGAGTTAGTGTGCAATATATACGGAATTACTTCACTTGTCTGCTTTTTAAGCAAATATGTAGCATTTGGATCAACTATATAAATTATTAAATCCTTATTGACGGCATCTCTATTATAAGAATTAAGAAATCTGCTTGTTTTTACTACAATCTTCATCTTTATTCAAATTTAGAACCGACAATGCGAGTCAGCTCACACATGCAAAGTTCTTTTAACTAAATACTAAAGAATTTTTGTTTTCTAATTTACAAAAAAGGCAAAACTACTCAAAACTAGTTTTTTTCCTACCTAAACATGCATTTTAACTTTTTAACTCCTAAATAGGAAGAATAAAAGAAGAGAGAACAACCGAGTAAGACGTTAAATAACTCAAAGGTGGGCTGGGCTGTTCTTTGTAGTTTTCCAAGCCCACAAATTTTGGGACTTGATTTTCCATACATCAATGTATGATCAAGAACTAGGATGTTGGAAGCAGGGGCGGATCTATAACCCAATTAAGTGGCATGTGAACCAATGTTATCACCATCAAATTAGGTATTTTATGTACATATTTATTAGAATTACATATTTATCAGTCTTAAACCTCCCATAATCGTCTTGTTATGACTGTGGAAGGGTATAAAGATATGTTAGTTTGAGGCGAAGCGGGTAGGTTATCTACTGCGGGGTGTCATGGCGTTTGTGTGATCCCTATGTTGTTTTTAGCTAGTTCTCTTTTACCAATGAATTATATATGTTGCAATTTGAGTTTGGATCGTTTATGAGAGTTGGCTTGACTGTTACAAGGGTGAAAGCGAGATTTGCAAATGATTTCAGATATTAGATGGTTTGTGTTACATAAGCTTATGAAGGATTTAGTTGAATTTCAGTGCGGAATTTTGGGCAGCAGTAGAGTATGAGTATTATAAGTTATAAAATGCTTTATTCCTTGGCTTTGATCTAAGTGGGGGAGTCTGCTATCGACTGGTTGATTGCGCGGTTATGTATTATATTGGTTTCAGTTTGAAGCATACTGGTGAATCAGTTATGACTTACAGAGGTTGAGATTGAGGATGACTCGAATGAAGGAATTTCTAGATGAGGGTTGTATTACACTTTATGGGTATATGTAAATCATTGAGGGATTGAGTGGTTATTCGTGATGGATGTAGTGTGCAATGAGTAGGAATATGTTTGGTTGCATTAAGGTGGGGTCACTTCCTTGGGAGTTGGTGTGCTACTGGGGCACATGTCATTCGGTCCATTTGGTTAGTATAATTGAGATTTGAGCGGGGTGGAAGACTCATGAGAATGGTCCTAATAGATTCAAGATTTAAATGTAGAAATTGAAAATCTTCGGGACATGTATATGGCTAGGGTCGGGAATTCTTCATTGGATGGTGTCGAGATTTCCAACATTTCAATATCATTATGGATTCTACATTCAGTATCAGGAAGTTAAGATGAACAATTTAAATTCACAGAAGGTCTCTTCAGAGTGGGCATCTCGGTTGTGGTACTTTTGGGGTGTTTAAGAGAGCATTCGGAGAGTTAGAGGGATACAGTCCCGACGGTTTGGTTACCTGCACATGGGATTCAGGGAGTTCTTGCTGATTTCTACCACGATTAGATATTTATATTTCCTACTGGCATGAGAAACATATGATGTATAGTGATTTTCTCCTGGATGTGATCAAATGGAAAGTTCTTGGATAATTAGGTATGTAGTTGTTAGTGACTTGGAGTGGATTACGAAGTTCTCGTATTTTTCACATGATGGCATGGTATATGCGGTGTGTTGTGTAAGATTGAGATTTGCATATGTAAGGTCACAGTTCAGTTTTGAAGGGAAGGTCATGAGTCCTTAGTTGAATTTCAGTGCGAGATTTTAGGCAGCAATAGAGTATGAGTATTATAAGTTATCAAATGCTTTATTCCTTGGCTTTGAACTAAGTGGGGAAGTCTGAAATTGACGGGTTGATTGCGCGGTTAATTTGTTTCCATTCGAAGCATACTGGTGAATCAGTTATGACTTGCAGAGGTTGAAATTGAGGATGACTCGAGTGAATGAGTTTCTGGATGCGGATTGTATTACACTTTATGGGTATAGGGAAATCATGGAGGGATTGAGTGGTAATTCATGATGGATGTAGTGTGCATGGAGTAAGAATATGTTTGGTTGCATTAAGGAGGGGTCACTTACTTGGGAGTTGGTGTGATACTGGGGCACAGACCGTTCGGTCCGTTTGGTCGGCACAATTGAGATTTAAGCGAGGCGGAAGACTCCTGAGAATGGTCCTAATGGATTCAAGATTTAAATGTAGCAATTCAAATTCTTCGAGACTTGTATATGGCTAGGGTCGGGAATTCTTCATTGGATGGTATTGAGAGTTGCAATATTTCTATATCATTATAGATTCTACATTCAGTATCAGGAAGTTAAGATGAACAACTTTAAATTCACAGAAGGTCTCTTTAGAGTGGGCATCTCGGTTGTGGTACTTTTGGGTGTTTAAGAGAGCATTCAGAGAGTTAGAGGGATATAATCCTGACGGTTTGGTTACGTACAAATGGGATTCAGAGAGTTCTTGATGATTTCTACCACGGTTAGATATGTATATTTCCTACTGGCGTGAGGAGCATGTGATGTATTGTGATTTTCTCCTAGATGTGATCAAATGGAAAGTTCTTAGCTAATTAGGTATGAATTTGTTAGTGACTCGGAGTGGATTACGAAGTTTTTGTATTTTTTATATGATGGTATGGTATATGCGGTGTGCTGTGTATGATTGAGATTTGTATGTGTAAGGTCACAGTTCAACTTTGAAGAGAAGGTAGAGTCTTTAGGCAGCATGGACAGTTTCAGATGACTAGGTAAATGATATTACTATCTGGTATGGCTTGATGAGAGTATACATTTCAGAAGGAGTAAGTGATTTGATTTATGGATACTTCATTGGTATTGCGGCACTCTCCTGGTTGATCGACTGCTGATGTGCAAGTTTTACTTTGTGGCAAAGAAGAATTATACAAGTATTCCTCGTGGGATGATCGTGTATTGGAGAAGTGTTAGACATTCAGGCAGCAGAGTTGAGATCAGATATGGTTTTTTGTGTGTTCTATGATTTGGAGACTAGGAGTTGTCATAAGTAGATTGTTTCGTGGTTGTGGAGTGTGAAATGGGTATTATAAGTTATAAAATGCTTTATTCCTTGGCTTTGATCTAAGTGGGGGAGTCTGCTATCGACTGGTTGATTGCGCGGTTATGTGTTATATTAGTTTCAGTTTGAAGCATACTGGTGAATCAGTTATGACTTACAGAGGTTGAGATTGAGGATGACTCGAGTGAAGGAATTTCTAGATGAGGGTTGTATTACACTTTATGGGTATATGTAAATCATTGAGGGATTGAGTGGTTATTCGTGATGGATGTAGTGTTCAATGAGTAGGAATATGATTGGTTGCATTAAGGTGGGGTCACTTCCTTGGGAGTTGGTGTGCTACTGGGGCACATGTCATTCGGTCCATTTGGTTAGTATAATTGAGATTTGAGCGGGGTGGAAGACTCATGAGAATGGTCCTAATAGATTCAAGATTTAAATGTAGAAATTGAAAATCTTCGGGACATGTATATGGCTAGGGTCGGGAATTCTTCATTGGATGGTGTCGAGATTTCCAATATTTCAATATCATTATGGATTCTACATTCAGTATCAGGAAGTTAAGATGAACAATTTAAATTCACAGAAGGTCTCTTCAGAGTGGGCATCTCGGTTGTGGTACTTTTGGGGTGTTTAAGAGAGCATTCGGAGAGTTAGAGGGATACAGTCCCGACGGTTTGGTTACATGCACATGGGATTCAGGGAGTTCTTGCTGATTTCTACCACGATTAGATATTTATATTTCCTACTGGCGTGAGGAACATGTGATGTATAGTGATTTTCTCCTGGATGTGATCAAATGGAAAGTTCTTGGATAATTAGGTATGTAGTTGTTAGTGACTTGGAGTGGATTACGAAGTTCTCGTATTTTTCACATGATGACATGGTATATGCGGTGTGTTGTGTAGGATTGAGATTTGCATATGTAAGGTCACAGTTCAGTTTTGAAGGGAAGGTCATGAGTCCTTAGTTGAATTTCAGTGCGGGATTCTGGGCAGCAACAGAGTGTGAGTATTTTAAGTTATCAAATGCTTTATTCCTTGGCTTTGAGCTAAGTGGGGAAGTCTGCTATCGACGGGTTGATTGCGCGGTTATGTGTTGTATTCGTTTCAGTTTGAAGCATACTGGTGAATCAGTTATGACTTGTAGAGGTTGAGATTGAGGATGACTCGAGTGAATGAATTTTTGGATGCGTATTGTATTACACTTTATGGGTATAAGGAAATCATGTTGGACTTTAAAGGCAATGGGCTTCAAAGACTTTAAGCATTGGGCTTTAAAGTCTAAGAGTGTGAACTGGAAATTGTGGGATATAAAATGGAGGGAAATGAAAATTTGAATGAAGTGAGCTTTTGAGTTGAACTTTGTCCCTCATTGGTAAGGGACAACTACATTTGTGTGCTTATATATAGAATCACTTCTTAAAGCTCTTAAAAGGAGTTGAAGAGAATGAACCCTCGCGCCGTCGTCATCGCTCGCTCGGCTCAGCTTCGGCTTTGGCTTTGGCTTTGGATTTGGATTTATCAAATGATCGATCGATAAGATTATTTTTGGACAAAATTTATTTAATTAATTATTTAATAATTAATTAGATTCTAGATCGCTGCTGAAGATTCAGAAGGATCGTCTGGCCGCGGTCCTTGCGTAATCACGGTAGGACCGTGCCAGAACACTGCTACAGATTCAAAAGACTAGTCTGGCCGCGGTCCTGGCGTAACCGCAGCAGGACGCGTAAACTTCTGAACAGACACCTTTTCCAGAACAAACATCACACCTCTTCCAATAATTGCCTATATATTCTGAGGCATGGCTTCGTTTTTAAGACACCAAAAACATTACAGAACTTCCTTCTTTCTAAAAATACTGCATTCTAATCCACAGTCTCTTTCTCTCAAATTCGTAAGTTTGATTTTGCTCCGTTCTTTGAGTTCGTTGGTATCCTGCAATTTGTATTTCCACTGTTGCAGGAAGGTTTATTCCATTTCATCCTGGGAGGATTTAATCCATTACCTTGGCAACGTGTGAGGGGGTTAAAATTCCTTAAGGACGCACAAGCAAATTGTGGACTCGGAATATTTCTTAATCTTTACCGTTTTTCTAGTTTCTTTTATTCTTCTAACAGTTTTCTGATTTTGTGTTTTAACATAGTAGCGAACACAAGCTTAAGGAATTTTATACTAACGTTTCTGTGTTGAAATATATATTAAACTGTTATTTATATTTTGTATACTGGTTTGGAGACTAAAGCCTTCGTGCTTTCTACTCCAATAATTGTTCTGTCCGGTTTAATGTATATCAAAACTTTACCGGAATAATAAATGTACGGGTTTGAAGTATATAAAAACTTCACCATTATTACGTGTTGTATGTTTGGTTTGGTATTCAGTTTGAAGATATCAAAACTTCTCTGATTTAACAAAGTTCTATTTTGTTTCCAATTTTATAGAAAAATGACGAATGAAAACCAAACTAATGGAAATGTTGCGGGAACGGGTGCTACTGTTATGAATGTTGCTTCGTCGTCAAGCCGTTCAACTCCTGCTCATGCTATGGCACCAACAGAAAAATTCGGAAAGTTTTTCGGTATCGACTTCAAAAGTTGGCAAATAAAGATGCTCTTCTATCTTACTATGTTGAGTTTGCAGCGATTCATCAAGGAGGATCCTCCAGTCCTGGCTGAAAATACTTCAGATGACGATCAATTTGTTGTAAACTGAAGCATGGAAACATTCTGATTTTTTGTGCAAAAACTACATTTTGAGTTTTTGGAAGATAGCTTGTACAATGTCTATAGTGTCATGGAAACTTCAAAAGCGTTATGGAATGCGCTTGAGAAAAAGTACAAGACTGAGGATGCCGGACTTAAGAAATTCGTGGCTACAAGGTTTTTGGATTTCAAGATAATTGATACTAGGTCGGTCATACTCAAGTCCAAGAATTACAAGTTATTGTGCATGACCTCCTTGCTGAAGGGATGGTCATAAATGAGGCCTTTCAAGTCGCCATTTTCATTAAAAAATTACCTCCGTTGTGGAAAGACTTTAAGAACTATCTAAAACACAAGTGGAAGGAGATGACACTTGAAGACTTGATTGTGCGTTTGAGGATAGAAGAAGACAACAAAAATGCTCAAAAGAAGTTATGTGGAAACTCGACAATAATAAGGGCTAACATTGTTGAGGAGGCGCCACAAAACAAGAAGAGAAAGAAGGCTTCTGGTCCAAAGAATTACCCAATCAAGAAAAAGTTCAAGGGTAATTGCCACAATTGTGGAAAATCTGGGCATAAGGACGTGGATTGTCGTGCACCAAAGAATGATAAGAAGAAGAAGAATCAAGCTAACATGGTTGAAAATGCTGAAGAAGTGGAGGACTTGTATGCCATGTTGTCTGAATGTAACTTGGTAGGAAATCCTAAAGAATGGTGGATAGATTCTAGAGCCATCCGCCATGTTTGTGCTAACAAGGAGTTATTTTCTTCTTATGCCCCCGCAGGACCCGACGAGACAATTTTCATAGGAAATTC
>MU675784.1:3955-42711 GCA_026770625.1 Nicotiana glauca
CCCGAAAACCACTATCGGGTAAAAGTTGTTAGCGCCCACTCTTCCTAAGGGTTGAGTTTGCGACGGATCAGCTATACGTGCTCATGATATGGAGCTAAGTATGTCTTCAAGTGGAAATCAAGGGCCATCTGTTTATGAACCTCGCAAAGTGAAGGATGAACAAGAAATAAAGAAAGGATGCAAGTTTTTGCCGAAGTCTTAGAGCAAGGAATCAATGAATGTTAATGCCTCGCCATTAAAGGTTACTACAAAAGTGAGTAAGAAGCAAAGTGTGAAGACAACATCCTTATAGGATAAAATTGGCCGAAAGTTAACTCTGAAGGAAATGCAAGCAAAAGAATATACATTTTTGGACTCCGATGTCCCATAAATTTTTGAAGAACTCCTTGAGTTGAAACTCATTGAGTTACCGAAATGAAGCGGCCAGACGAAACTGGAAAGACTAATGATCCAAATTATTGCAAGTACCATCGGTTGATTGGCCACCCTATAGAAAAGTGCTTTGTCTTCAAGGAGAAAGTCATGGACTTGGCCGCTGAAGGAAAAATCTTGCTTGAGGATGAGAAAGACAGTTCGAATCAAGTCTCTTTCGTTTTTGGTTCACTTGATCCCATTGTCCTTTGCAATTTTGTCGAAGTACATGAATGTGATGACATCCAAACCGCATCATCACCAAATATGATTAAATTTGGTGACTTTGAACCTATAGATGTGAGCAAACCATTGCTTCCCCCTATGGCGTATAAACCAATAGTGGAGGAAAGATATCAAGAGAAAAGTGAATTACGTGATGATGAAACCGATGATGAAGGTTGGATTCTTGTGACTCGTCGGAGACGCTGCAAAACAAGTCACGAAAGGAGTCAAATAAGCAGTTGACAAGGGTAAAAATGGTGAAAAGACCCAAGAAGAAAATGGTAAAGAAGAACTGGAATAAAGCAAAAATGGCGGAGAATCACTATCAAAGGCTACGTCTTCCAGTGACATTGGAGGAATTCCTGCCAAGCTGGTTACGCCGGCGAGCTTCCTGTGAATATATCAAGGCATCATATTGTAAGATAGATGAAGAAGAGACAAATAAGGAGGGTCCATCATTGCTGCCACCTCCCTTGCCTGAAAATCTCATTGTGAATTCTAAAGAAGTGGACGTTTGTGATGCAAAAATCACATTTACTAATGATGATCTTTTGCTCGGTGAAACATACCATAATCGCCCCTTATTTATGGTTGGATTTGTGCGAGAGCAGACAATAAGTAGAATCTTGATCGATGATAGGTCTGGTGTCAATATTCTCCCAATTCGTACTGTCAAAGAGCTTGGCATACCGACTGGTGAACTATGTGAAAGTCATTTGATGATTCAATGATTCAATCAAGGGGGGAAAGAGCTATAGAGGCTATCAAATTGGAGATAAATATGGGAGATTTGCATTCAAGTGCATGGATGCACGTGATTGATGTAAAAACCTCATATAATATCTTGTTAGGAAGGCCATGGATACACGAAACAAAGTGGTTTCATCCACCTACCATCAGTGCTTAGAATACTGCGAAGGTGGGGTCGAAAAGAAGATAGTTGCTGATGATAAGCCCTTTACCGAGGCTGCACCATACTTTGCCGATGCAAAATTCTACTTAAAGAATTACGTCTCAAAGGAGGTTAAAGTTGATGATGTGATATTGACCAAAAGTGTTGCAGAGAAGATAGATGCAACAACTAGCAAGGAAAATATTACAATTGAAAAAGATCAGGTACTTCATGATAGGAACAAAATGAATGATGCATCTCCAAGTGAGAAAGTGACTCTTGTTCTTCGCCATGTCCCAAAGGCAAGGAAAGTTGAAGATCCATCTTCTGAGCTACAAGGTAAAGTGTTAGGAGGCTTGACCCTTCCTATCAAGCAAATGGATGCAATTAAGTCGTCAACGAAGTTGCTTAAAGGGTTTGTCAAATCATCAAGCCACAATTCGCTTCTAAATCTAGCACTTCTTGTAAAGCGCACAGATGGGGGCTTTGACCCAAACGCCTACAAGTTGTTAGCAAAAGCTGGATATGATCCCAACGAACCATCCAAGTTGGGAAAGCTCCTGCCTGAAGCTTCAAACCCTACTCAAAAGACAATGATGGGGAAAGGGTACCCACTGAAGCAATCACGTGAAGTATTGGGTTACAGACAATCCTCGCCAATCCGTATCTCTATTAAAAGGGCAAGTTGTAACTACATTACTGCTAAAGAAGTGTCTACGATGCTTAATAACAAGCCTTCTGTGTTTGACCGACTTATGAAACCAAGAACCTCAGTCTTCGATAGGTTGGGACCACTGAAGAAGGAAAACAAGCGTCATGGAAGTGATAGAAGGATTGGAGCACCTATCTCCCTTAAAAAGGATATTTTGACCACAAACTACCCAAGTCCGATTCATTCTAGAATGAGGCGAGAGACAAAAATTGTAGTTTCGTGCGGAGAGGTCCTCAAAGCAAAGGCTCATACTATAGTCCACACTAAGAAAGGGGAGGAAGATGAAGAAAGTGTGGGGTCATCATATCATATCACCATTCGTGATGAACAAAATGCTTCACCCTATACGGAAATCGAGGAAAAGTGCCTTGATATTCATGTATGTCATCACATATATTTCAATGATAGTGATTCTCAAGAGGATGAAGAAGCTAATGATGCACTATCAGAGCTTGAAGAAGGGGTGAAGACAACAGTTGATGCACTAAAAGAAGTCAATCTCGGAGTAGTTGAAGTAGTCCTTCCACTTAAGCGTCAACTCCCATCGCTGCGGCTTGCCATTCAAGAAGGACTCACCGAGGAAGAAAATACTCGGTTATGCCTTGAAGAATTGGAAGCTCTTGATGAAAAGAATCTAGAAGCTCAACAAAGCCTTGAATGTTATCAAGCTCGCTTGTCTCGGTCATTTAACAAAAGGGTACTGTCACGACCCCAGTTCGCCCTCCGTGAACATGTCATGATGGCATCTAGTCCCTACGACTAGGTAAGCCTAACAATGCGAAAAATAATATTACTTGCGGAAACATTTAATTAAACCGAGTAAAAAAATAAGGTAACGGTATATAAGTGTAACCTGGCATATACAACTCAAAAATAAATTGTGAAAGTCTAAAATCTCATCCCAAAACCCGAAAACTCACGGGAACCACAGGCTAATAGAAATGTAATATGGTGCTCTAACTCCAGAATGTCTAAACAATTGAAAGAAAAGGATAGATTAACTATCAGAGGATATTACAATGATAGTGATTCTCAAGAGGATGGAGAAGCTAATGATGCACCATCAGATCTTGAAGAAGGGGTGAAGACAACGATTGATGTACTAAAAGAAGTCAATCTCGGAGTAGTTGAAGTAGTCCTTCCACTTAAGCGTCAACTCCCATCGCTGCGGCTTGCCATTCAAGAAGGACTCATCGAGAAAGAAAATGCTCGGTTATGCCTTGAAGAATTGGAAGCTCTTGATGAAAAGAAGCTAGAAGCTCAACAAAGCCTTGAATGTTATCAAGCTTGCTTGTCTCGATCTTTTAACAAAAGGGTACAGTCACGACCCCAGTTCGCCCTTTGTGAACATGTCATGATGGCACCTAGTTCCTACGACTAGGTAAGCCTAACAATGCGAAAAATAATATTACTTGCGGAAACATTTAATTAAACCGAGTAAAAAAATAAGGTAACGGTATATAAGTGCCACCTGGCATATACAACTCAAAAATAAATTGTGAAAGTCTAAAATCTCATCCCAAAACCCTAAAACTCACGGGAACCACAGGCTAATAGAAATGTAATATGCTGCTCTAACTCCAGAATGTCTAAACAACTGAAAGAAAAGGATAGATTAACTATTAAAGCTGGAACAGAATAGAGACTCCTGGTCTGCGGACGTGGCAGATATACCTCGAAGTCTCCTTTAGATCTCTCCGCCTCCAGGATAGTACGCCTGAGTAGAGGTACCTGGATCTACACATGAAAAACATGCGCAGAAGGGGCATGAGTACACCACAGCGGTACTCAGTAAGTGCCAAGCTAACCTCGATTAGGTAGTGGCGAAGAAGGTCAGGTCCCTACTGAGGTCAAACAACATAGTATGAATTTAACAATATGAAAACTGACAGTAATAATGAGTACAATAGTGAGAATAGACAGGTTAAAAAGGGCAATAACAAATACACAAAGAACAGAGTGAACACGAAATATGTACAACTCAATACCAAATGGTAACAATGAGGATCTCCCAGGATACCGTCCTGCATTCCTTTTCTCAACTGTCAAGTGGATCTCTCGGGATACCGTCCCATAGTCCATCACATGTGTAAATCCGAAGGATATCCCGGGATACCATCCCGTAATCCAACTATCAATGTGCATGGGGGGATCTACCGGGAATCTAGCCCTTATTCCCAAAGTAAAAGTGCAGGGGGATCTACCGGGAATCAAACCCGTAGTCCCAAAGAAAACAAACAAGGGGGGAGCTACCGGAATCCCACATCCGTAGTCCCAATGTAAATGCGCAACCACAACCAGAAGATATTCAGAAATGAAGTACAAAAGACAAGCAACAGGTAGTACTGGCCTAGCATTCTTCACGTAGCACAGTCAAGGCAACTTAAACAATTAGGCAAGTTGAATCAACTAAACATGCTTTTCTAATCTAAAACAGGTTATAATTGCAAGTAAAATAAGGCAAATATGAAGGAAAACTCAGTTTCAATATCTTAAGTAAAAATCGAATTTTCAACAATTGGCTCAAGTACGCGCTCGTCACCTCGCGTACAAGGCACTCAAATACAAAATAACAAATCCTAAGGGGAAAGGTCCCTCACACAAGGTTAGACAAGTCACTTACCTCGAAACGGCTCAAAATCAACTAGAAACCACGCCTTTGCCATGAGTATCCGGCTCCAAATGGCCCAAATCTATTCAATTCAATTACACATTGTAAATAACATCGCAAGCAACTGATTCTACTAATTAATTCAAAGCTAAGGCTCAAAATTAGGTAAAATGAACAAAACGCCCCTCAGACCAATGTCTCGGAATTGAATAATTTTTACATTTTCAGAACCCTGTACTCTCACAAGTCTAACTATACAAAAATCTCCTAAATCGGAGGTCAAACACCCACTCAAAACCCAAAATTTTGGCCTAAGAAGTTTCTTCCAATTTTTCAAAATTTTGATCCTCAATTCAAATTTGAATGATGGATTTAACTACATATTGATGAAATATTACTAGAAGGGATTAAAGAAACATTACCCAATAATCTCCCCTTCAAAACCCTCTCAAAATCGCCTTCTCCCGAGCTCAATTTGATTTTTCTAACTTTTGAAAACTAACCCTCAAAATCTCTATTTCTGAACAGTGGTTTCCGCTTCTGCGGAAAAGGGACCGAATCTGCGGTCCCGCTTCTGCGGAAACTAAATCGCTTCTGCGATTCCATTTAAAAATCTATATTCTGCTTCTGCGATTCCGTTGCCGCAGATGCGACTCCGCTTCAATGAATTTTAAGCCGCTTCTGTAGTTCCGTCAAAACCCATAGTTCCGCTTCTGCGGTTTCTATCTCGCAGGTGCGAGTCCACTTCTGCGATGACAAGTCCACTTCTGCGGTTCCTAAGCCACAGAAGTAAAAATACCATAAGAGAAAAACTTTAGCTGCTGCAACACTTCTCCGATCTTCCCGTCAACCATCCGAAATCATCCCGAGACCCCCGGAACCTCAACCAAAAGTACCAATAACACCTAATACCCTATTCAAACTTGTTCCAACCCTTAAACCACCTAAAACAACGTTGAAAACTCGATTAAATCAAGGATTTACGCCTAAGAACTTCAAATTTCATCAAAATACACTTTCGATCAAAAACCTAACCAAAACACGTCTGAATGACCTAAAATTTTGCACACATGTCCAAAATGACATGACAAAGCTACTGCAACTTTTGGAATTCCAATCCGACCCTCGAATCAAAAACTCACTATCGGATCGGAAATTTTAAAAATTCAAACTTCGGCATTTCAAGCCTAAATGAGCTATGGACTTCCAAAATACATTCCGAACATGCTCCCAACCATAAAATCACCTAACGGAGATAACGGAACCATTGGATTTTCATTCTGAGGTCATCTTCACACTGTCCCGACTACAGACCACTTTTCAACACTTAAGCTCTCATTTAGGGACTAAGTGTCCCAAAACTCTCTGAAACCCAACACCAAACGCCCCAGCAAATCAAAATAGCATAAATGAACTTAGGGGAAGCAGTTAATAGGGGATCAGAGCATTAATTCTTAAGACGACCGGTCGGGTCATCACAGGTATGCTTTAGATCTTTCCAAGTGGGGTGACCAAGTTGTTGTAGTCAAAAAGCCTATTATTACCTCTCATCGATTTGGGGGCTGATTCTCTGCTAAGTGGGATGGATCATATATTGTACAAGAGGTATACTCAAGTGACACTTACAAGATAGTTGACTCAGAAGGTTTGCAGATTGGCCCTATCAACGCGAAATTCATAAAGAGATACTATCCTTGAAGAAAACAAATACGCTCCTTACACGAGCCTAAACTGCAAGTTGTAACACTTCTTAACGCACGAGCCTAAACTGCATGTTGCAATGCTCCTCAACGTACGAGCCTAAACTGCAAGTTGTAACTCTCCTTAACGCACGAGTCTAAACTGCATATTTCAATGCTCCTCAATGTACGATCCTAAACTGCAAGTTATAACGCTTCTTGATACATGAGTATATATTGTTTGTCACGAAGCTCCCCAATTTTGAACTACATCTTTAAGGTGTAAAGTTATTCAAATTCGAGCAAAGTCTTCAAGTTTTAAAGCTCTTCAAATATGGGAAAAGAGCTCGAGTCACAAAGCTCTTCAAATACGAGTAAAGACTCCAGTCAAAAGCTCTTCAAAGTCGAGCAAGGACTTCAAATCGCAAAGTTTTTCAAATTCGAGCTAAACTTCAAGACGTAAAGATCTTTAAGTTCGACAAAGTCTTCAAGTTGTAAAACTCTTCAAATTCGAGAAAAGTGTTCAAGTTGAAAAGTTCTTAAACTTTGAGCTAAATCTTCAAGTCACAAAGCTCTTCGAATTCAAGTGCAACTTCAAGTTGCAAAGCTCTTCAAAATTGAGCAAGTCTTAAAGTTGCAAAGCATTTCGAATTATAAGCTAAATCTTCAGATTACAACGCTCCTTAACGCACGAGCATAAACTGCATGTTACTCCTGGCCCGCAAGAGTATAAACTGTGCACGGTACAAAAAAAAATCCGCTGAGTTGAAAACCTCGAAAGAGACGGCTTAGACAAAAGTTAGGACAATCAAAAAAAAGTCTGCTAGGTTGAAAACCTCGAAAGAGACGGCTTAGGTAAAAGTTAGGACATCAAAAAAAAGTCGTCTAGGTTGAAAACCTTAAAAGAGGCGGCCTAGGCAAAAGTTAGGACGCAAAAAAAAAAACCGATTTCGAACTACAGAATGACTTGATCCTCTTCACCGAGGTACGTATGCAGCTTAGAGTTTTATTCCAAGTTCAGTCATATGAGTTCAAAAATACATATTACCCAAGGCATTATTCAAATGAGGTACGATGGAATATAATTCACTTGATTGACACTTGAAAATTAGGTGTACATGTATTCTTTTGTTGAATTCTCTAGCTTATCTTGATGGGTCAATGGGGCAAGCCCTCCATGTCAAATTGAGGTCTTTGATGGAATGATTGTAGTTTTTTTAATAAGAGGATAAATATTCAAGTTGAAGACTCCAACTCTAAGTCAAGTTGATTTTGTCAAGTCTATTACATCATCAATTTGAAGTATTCATGTTCGCTAGGTCTTAAAGTTACAATATTCAAGTACGCCAAGTCATCAAATCCATAAATTATTAAAAAACAAAGAAGCTCACTCATTGTAAACTGCAGAATGACCTGAGCCTCTTAATCGAGATTGATATCTTCAAGACAATTATAGTCTTTAGCAGGCTGCAAAGTTTTCAAGATTGTCATGTCTTTTAGCTGAATTCTTCAAGTTTTCCAAGTCGCCAATTTGAATTCTTCATGTTTTCTATATCATTGATTTGAAGTCTTTGCATGCTAAATCTTCAAGTTGTAGTTGAGTTAAATTCTTCTAGTCCGCTAAGCCTTCAACTATCCAAGTCTACCACGTCTTCAAGTTGAATTCTTCAAAGTGGCTACATCTTTAAGTTTAACTCTTATACTTTAACCTTCAAGCTGAATCATCAAGTTAAAGTCTTCAAATCCACTAAATCTTCAAGTCGAAGTCTTCAAATACAAGCCTTCAAGTCTGCCATGTCTTCAAGTTGAAATTTAACAAAAAGATTCTTCGACTGTGAGATTATCTTTACTAAAGTAGTATCTTTGGAATTGATTTCTTCTTCTACCTACAAAAAAAAGGAGGAGAAACATATCTATATAAAGGAGATCATAAAATTACATGTGAAGATTGAAGTTGAAGAGAAATTCTTGGTGGTCAGCTTTTAAAAAATGAAATCATGCTTCATACAATATTTGATTCATGTATCTCGAAATGAGGATAGACTTTGCGCCAAAAGGTCAAATCTTTTGGTGTTGAAGTAAAATCTTCAAGTTTGACTGTATAATGAATTTTGTTTGTCTTCGCCTTGGGCCAAATATAGTCTTTAGCTTAGGCATTGTAATAGTCTATGCCTCAGATAAAATAAAGTTAAATATTCAAACAAGATGAAGTCATTAGTTTAGACGGAGTATGATCTTCGCTTCAGACAAAAAAATCTTTAGCCCAGATGGTATAATGTTCTATGCCTCAGATAAAATGAAGTTAAATCTTCAAACAAGATGAAGTCATTAGCTTAGACGGAGTATGATCTTCGCTTCAGACAAAAAAAATCTTTGGCCCAGATAGTATAATGGTCTATGCCTCAGATAAAATGAAGTTAAATCTTCAAACAAGATGAAGTCATTAGCTTAGACGGTGTAATGGTTTTTGCTTCAAATAAAATAAATCTTTGACCCAGGCGGTGTAATGGTCTATGCCTCAGATACAATGAAGTTAAATCTTCAAACATGATGGAGTCTTTTGCTTAGACTGTGTAATGGTCTTCGCTTCAGACAAAATAAATCTTTGGCCCAGACGGTGTAAAGGTCTATGCCTTAGATAAAATGAAGTTAAATCTTCAAACAAGATGAAGTCATTAGCTTAGACGGTGTAAGGGTCTTCGCTTCAAACAAAATAAATCTTTGGCCCATATGGTATAATGGTCTATGCCTCAGATAAAATGAAGTTAAATCTTCAAATAAAATGAAGTCTTTAGCTCAGACGGTATAATGGTCTTTGTTGCAGACAAAATAAGTCTTTAGCTCAAACAATGTTATGATTTTCGCTTTAGATAAAATAAAAAATATTTGGCTCAGAAGTAAGGGTCTTCGCTTCAGATAAAATAAAGCTAAATCTTCAAATAAAAGGTTTGTAATGCTCTCCCACTTAATGTATATAAAGTGAAGAAAGGTAGAGAAATAAAGTACTATATGTCATAAAAAAGAGGACAACAAAGAAAACAAAAGGCTAAAAAAAAAAAAAAAAAAAAAAAAAAAAGGGAAAATACCTCGACACTATGCTCCTTATGAGTCGGAAACTCCAAGTGATGCTGATTGAACGAACACATGCGGTAATTTATAAATTTTGAAAAATTGTTACTCAAAGGTTTATTTCAAAGTGGAATAGTGTGTTATAAATATCTAAAGGGATTAGACAAATAACGGGAATCGGCAGTGTGAGAGTCTAAATAGAACTCAAAAGTCATGGCTCTGCCAAGTTAGATTCATATGGGATCAACATATATGATCCCATCTTCTTCCACGTGGGATTCTTTTGAAGAGTATTAAGTATAGCATGCAAATTCAAATACGAATGGTGCTGATGGTAGGCAAAATAAATCTAAGAATCCAATGCCTACGTAACTTAGTATTAGGCCTATACAAATATGAATTGTGAGGTGAATTTTTATTTGATCTTGGACTTCAAATTCAATGTTCTACTAATACTTCAAGCATAATCATTACGTTAATACTTTGACAAATCTTGAAGTAAGGGGGCATTTGTAGGAATTTATATTTTATTGAATTTAAATTCATAAAATAATTTGGGTCATATTAAATTCAAGACATTAGTCCAAACAAATATTGTGGCTAGTAACTTGGGCTACTTATTTAAATCAAATATATGTGTTGGGCTAATCCATTTAATTGGACTACGGATTAAATGATAAGCCCAATTCATTAACCCAAGGTCCAAATGGCTATTAGCCCTTTCTTAAAGCTCAGGCTCATGCCACGTGTCAAGTGATGTGGCAATCCAAGTCAAAAGAACAAGCCAATAATATCATACGACGTGTCAAGTGACGTGACAATCCAAGCCAAATAAGTGAGCCAATAAAATCATGCCATGTGTCAAGTGATATGGCAATCCAAGACAAATAAATGAGCCAATGAAATCATGCCATATGTCAAGTAATGCGGCAATCCAAGCCAAATAAATAGGCCAATTAAATCATGCAAAGTGTCTTGATGGTATTGGTAAGTTCAAACGGACCAATCAAATTGCAGAGCCACACCACTCTCTACAACTATAAATAGAGGTTTTCATAAAGCTAGAAGACACCAGAATTAAGAACAAGAAGCAAGCAGAGAGCTCGTGGATCAAAGGCTGCAGATTTCTCTACAAGCTACAAGTTCAAGCACTCAAGCTAAAAGTTCAAGTTCAAGTTCAAGTTCAAGTTCGAAGGCAAATCTAATACCAAGGCGTTCAAGATCAAATTACTTGTTCGTGATCAAACCCAAATTCAAGTTCAAGGAGGAGATTCAAGATCAAACTTTACAAGCCCTTGGATCAAATCAAAATCAAGTTCATCAAGATACTTTACATTCTTGAAGAATCAGAGGAATACCATAGAGATTGTAACACTTTCATTTATTGAAATTAAATACTACATTTGTTACACAATTTTTCATTCTTGATTATTTATTTTTCTTGACGCGAAAATTTGTTGTTACAGCCACCTAGCCGTTCATCACCTCCGGAGGCAACGATTGGTGGCATAAATGGAGGGAGAGAGGAGCCGGTAGCTGGTATGTCAAAATGAGAGAGGAGATGGTAAAGAAGGTTTCTTTTCTTCTTTTAATGTATTTTTTTTGTTGTTAATTAAGTGTGGCAAATATTTATGGCAAAATTATACATGCCATTTTTTGATTGGTCCATTTGATATGTCATTCGCAAGTGCAACTCACGCATATAGTCTGCTGTACTCTGGTACTTATGTGACCTATTTAATAGTCACTTAAAGTATTAAGATGAAAAATAGCCCGATTAAAGTGTTCAGTTGATCGTTGAGGACAACTTAACGAAAACGTTTATGTATTTTGCCTTTCTATAATTAGTACGTACACTTTGTAAGGACTTAGGAGTACGAGTATCTCAAAAGATATATTTGTGCAGCTGGTCACAGTTTACAATAAATGCAAAGGCCAGTTAAGTTTAATAAGGAATGTGTACTCAATTTGTCCAATTCGATTTTGAATAACTTCAATGAAAATATATAAGTTGTCCATTAAATTGTGTACAGAAAATTATTTAAACATTGAAACTTTACTTTTTTTTTTATAACCGTGGTTTCCGGGACTCGCTTTGCGAACCCGACTAGCTGTACCCACCGGAGCCCGCTGTTTCAATGCGGGTGCACGGTTAGTTCCACGGGGCCCTGGAAACGCGACCGATTTGTAATGCCTCCAGTGGCCCTGGTGCACTTTACTAGCTATCTATTACCTCCCATGCTTATTTTAAGTGAAATTAATATTACCTTAAAATAAATAATATCAGTTTCATAGTTAGGTGATACACATGTGAGACATGTTAGAGCCATGTCAACGATACATCAAATATCAATAAATGTTGTTGTTGTTCTTCCGCTACATAAAAAAATGCTTAGGTCCTTATTTTCATTGTTAATCCATTATTCCACCTGTTGCCAAACCAATTTCAACCTCTTAATTTTTGTAAAAAAGGTGCGGGTTGGCCACTTATTGGTCATCCTTTTTATGTTGAATCATTAGTTGAAATATAGATAAGCTTTAGCCAGTTTTAATTACAAATGCTATTCATCATCTTCTTTGATTAAAAGTGATAGAGATTCCCTTCTCGTATTCTCATATTTTTCATGGAGTTTTGAATTTTTTGTATTACAAGTAAATTTATCTTTCTACCTAACGTTTTTCTAATTTAATCATTTGACTCAATTGTCATTGAAATAATTTCGTTGCATAGTTCGCAATCATGTAGAGAATCATACAAACATGCCCTAGTTAGAGAATCATCACTCAATTACTAGAGCTAGAGTTTGTAATATAATTGGCGGAGTTAAATTACTCAACTTTTGCAAATTAAAGGACTAAAACAGTTCAAGTGTATTCTTGAGGGATTATTTTAAACCTAAGCAAAACATAAGAGACCATTTTTCTCATTTTTCCGCAAAATTTTTTCTAGAAAATAAGTGATTTTCTAAATTAAACGCAGTCGAGCAACAACTGAAAGTGAGGCTTCTTCAGCTTCAGCTCGACTATGAATCCAATTCTTCAAACGTGATAAAAATATAGCTGCTAATCATTTCACGCTTTCTGGATATAATATTGGAAACTGAAACTTGATTACCTAAGATGAAGAAGCTTCTCGAATTTGGGAGGAAAGCAATGTTCTATATTAGGGTTCTTTCAGGCTACGAAGAGCGTCGAATCCGATCTTATCGATTACAGATGCAACAGCGCCTTCAACAGGTCATTTCTCAATTTTAAATTTCAAATTTCTTATTGCTAAATCTGGTTCTCTGTTGAATTACATAGGCGGTTGTGTATTGTTACGTTCAGATGTCATATATTTTTATATTTCCAACAATAATTTCGTATCGGAATGAAATGCACCTAAATATAGCGGAATCTATACAGAGGAATCGTATTGATGTCTTTAATTAATTGGGATCGAGGTGTAGTTGACTAACTGTGATCTTTGGTTTGAGCAGACTGTATCAGCATTTTGTTATCAGTCCAAGCTGTAACTTTTTGAAAATGTTAAGTTGGATTGGAAAAAACAAAGCTTTAACGGAAAAAAAAGAAAAAGAAATGTAGAAGTTTCTGCTTTTTTTTTTTTTAAACCCCTCCCAAATTAGGAGGATTTATAGTGTTTCCACACTTACCCTCCACGGTGACTCGAACCAAGGACCTAACGGTAGTAGGTGGAGGTGCTTACCAACTGAGCAAGCCTCACTTGTCAAAAGAAAAAAAGAAGTTTCTGCTATTTGTTGCATTATATGGTTATTTAATGGGGGGTTAGTCACATAAAAGTAATCTTTACTTTTTGGGGCAGACTGTTTAATGTTCTGACATAAGTTAGTGTTGTGTGTGTTTTTTTTTAGTACTTGATGCCATAATAAGGATGTGATCTTATCTGTTGTGATAAGCTGTCGACAACTAGCTTCATTTGGTGTAATACATCCAATTTAAATCACCAATGCAGTCATGGTACCCTTTTCGATCCATGTCCAGTTCGTGCTTATATTTGTAGTTTATGCAAACTGAATGTTTAGCATCTGTAAAGCTTGTATGCATATTTTCGACTATTGGGTCAGAGATGTTGAGGCACTGTTTGTTATAGCATTCCAGGTGGCAAAAATTTGATGGAAATATCTGTTATTCCAAGTGACAAGCTTCATTTTCTGTTAAGCATCTAGGTTCTTTTGATGTGGGGTCTTTTCCAAATGCTGTACGAAAGCAATTTTTCTAGAGAAACTATCTGCTAGTTATTAACATGTAAATTAACTAGTATTGGTTTAATAGCAACTCGAGCCCAGGCAACACTGTTATCAAAATATATAAAGCATGTTAAAAATTTAACATAGCAACTTCAGCAGTTAACTTATATTCCGCCTCCCCCACCAAGCACAACGCAAACACAGACGCCAAAATTTAAAGGAGTGCTGCTGATCCCTGTGGCTACAAACTGGTTTGCCCCTTGATGATACCTTGGGCTTATATTCTCTTTGCCAAAACCCTCTACTTGTCAATATAAAAGAACTGTGCATGTGCCTGTGGCTTGGACATTTAGCTAATTTCTTGGGTATACAACTACTAAGGAGAGACCATGAAGAAAGTCGATAGATTTAAAAGGTTTAATGGATAGATTGGAAGTAGTGCTTGCCATTCGGTTCTACACTCTTAATCTTTTATCTCTATCTCTTCGTTTGTGATGTCTGAACAGGCGGAGGAGAGGAAGGCAGCAATAAGGAAGGTTCCTGAACAAATGATATTGTCAGAAGTTAGGCGCATGGTGGAAGAGATGCAAGCTTTGAATAAGAAGCTAGAGGAGACTGTGAGTTCACAATTTTCTTGAATTTTACCCTGTTGTTAACTTGCTTCCATTGAAGACTTTTGTTTATATTCCTGTTTAATTCAGAAGCATGCTGGTGAACTATTACTTGGTGGTCCTGAGTATAATTCTTTAATGATGTCCTGCTCTTCAGGGTATTGTTTGTATAATTTGCAAAGGAGGTAGTGTTAGGTCAACTTTGAAGAGGATGTCGGATCTATTCCACAAAACTATAAAGCTATCCTAATGAGCAATTGGCCTAATATCCTGCGACCATGCTTATTTTACCTTAATACGAATTTGCTTTTCGGAGTATATAACAAGCTTAATGCATCTTGAAAACTAGCTTGGGAGGAAGTCTTAGCAAATAACAGCTGAGAAAATCTGACTTCTGTGCTCACAGATCACTTTCAGTAGAACTCATTGAGAGGCTCTGAGACCTTGTTTCTGCCTGTGCTCTAAATACAAACTAGTCATGCTAATAGATATCGAGCCTTGGGAGTTGGGATTGTCGTTTGCCATGGGTCCTTTAACAAATAAAAACTTTTTTAAGCAAGAAACAGGATTCTGAAAGGTGCGTTTGGAAATTGGAAGTTGGTATAACAATCAGAAATTTATTGAGTAAATAAATTGAGTGGAAAAACTATTCTGAAAATTGAAAGCACCTTAAGATCCAAGGATATGGCCTAATGGTCAATAAAGTAGGATGAAAACCGTCGACTATCTATCCCAGCAAAGGTAAGAAATGCTAGGTGATATCTTCCCATCTGCCTAAGACTTGATGGGCAAAGTTATTAGGTACCTATAGTGATATGACTTTGAACATAGTAAGTACCCGATGGAATAGTCAAGGTGGAGGAAAGCTGACCCAGACACCACCATTATTACAAAGAAGAAATGGAAAACATGAAAGAACCTTGCCTAATATATAATGTAATGCTGCTTCCACGTCTCTTATAGCCTGTTTGGCTAAGCTTCTAAAATCAGCTTATTTTGAAAGTGCTTTTTCAAAAGGTACTTTTGGTTGGAAGCAGTTTGTGTTTGACTAATTAATGTGAAAAACACTTTTGAGCAACAATTAGTGTTTGGCAAGCTTTTAAAAAATGTACTAAGTGTATTTTTCTCAAAAGTGTTTTTCAAAAAAGTGTTTATGGAAGAAGCTACTTTTTTTTTATTCTCAGGAAAGGGCAGCTATCCGAGCCTTCCCTTGATTGTGCCTTTAGGCTTTCTTCTTGTTGCTTTGTTTGCGCTTTTGAACTCGCTTCTGTAAAGAAAGGAGAAGAGAGAGCTTTTGACAAAATAAAGGACTCCATTCTAGTGCCTACAACGCCAGGAATCCTTTATTACTATACCTATCAGTGAAACCACTATGGAGTCTATGTTGGCTTAATACGATGAAGACTTCAAGAACTAAAAAGACGGAGCTGAGGGAAGCTTGTCCAAAGAAAACAGAACCTCTTCTAGTTCAAGGTCGAAATCCTCAAACCAATCAAATTTCTAATTCACTATTCTTATGAAGTTTCTTCTGCATCTACTCAAAAATATTATTTTTCTTTCTAAAAGCTTGGCCAAACACCTTAACTTTGAAAAAAGCATTTTTTGCCTAAAAAAGCACTTTTGGCAATTTTTTTTTTTGGCCAAACAGGCTATTGGTCTTCAGTCTAGTCGAGTTCCAAAAAATGAATCCCTTTGGCTAAGTTTCCGGGTCCCAAACTATCAGTTCTTTCTCTCTTCTGTCCTCTCCAAAACCTTCCTCATGCTGTCATACTCTATGCCACGCTCTCTAGAAGCTGTTTCTTTCCAGCCTCCTCACAACTATTTTCCCTTTTCTTAACTTTCACTCCTCTAGATGTTGCTCTTTTCAGAGAGTTTAGATTCCTTTGCCTCCCTTTCCTTCTGGCACACAGACAGAGGCAACTCGAATGAATTTCACAAAATTCAAAGGTTCTACTTTCAGAGTACAGAGTGGGATTCAAAACATTGTTTTCTCGGACCACAAGACTCCATATTTTAAGGCTGAATTTGTACTTCTAACTCTAGGAGAAAGAAAGTGGAATGCAATGCAAATAAGCCAACTGGCTGGATGACTAATCAGCTTTGTCTTTCTCTGTTTTTTTTCAATCAGCTTCGACTTAGCTTAAGCTTAATTTAGCCCACTTTCTGTCAGGTTTCAACCTAAACTAACTTGTGGCTTTCGGTTGCATTTGAAGTTTTTACCTAGCTCTAAGAACTCTTGAATTTAGATGAGTTTGTAAATCAACTATTCTTCTTCTGCACATGATATAACCTGACTTTGAATGAAAATTGTAGATAACCTAGATATCAAACTTACATATTCCAAACCTTAGATTTTGAATGAAAACCTGATTTCTCTTTCCCAATTTGTGCTTGTTAATTGCCCAAAATCCCGATTTACAAGGAAACCTCCTGCATACATGTCATTGGTAATTGAATTTAGGCAGTATTTTTTATTTTGAAGAGATTGAACTTGAGAAATTGCTGGTATTTGGCAGTACACTCGAGCCAAGAATCTTGAACCAACTTGTTCATGTCCTTGATAGGCCTAAGCTGTTTTTTACACGATTGTACTGCTAAAACCTTCAAGCCCCTACTTTCTCCTGAAAAAAAGAAAAAAAATTCAAGCCCTTCCTCATTAAATTCGTGCTTATGCTATTTAGCTGTCTCTGGTCCTAGCGACTGGATTTTCCGCTGTGCTGCTTCATCAATGTCACCTTGATCTTCAATTTGCTACTCCAGTGACTTCCTATAGTTTTTGTCTGACCTTTAATTTAATGACTGACATGTTTCCATTTTCAATAGTACCCATCAGTGTTCTCGATTACTCTGTCTGTTTCTCCATATATCTTTTGTAGAAGCTGGCTTTACGTCATTTTGTCATCTGCTTCATTCACTTGTTGTATTATGACATCAAGGTGTTAGGAACTTATTACAGAGTAGGGTTGGCTTCAAAGTCCCCTGCTATTACTGTTACTGATGTCATGCGCCCTCCTGGTGTTATGGCTGATCTTCTGACCTGGACTCATTGCTTGAAAAATGGGTGAATGTTTTCAGGAGGCTGCTATTGATGACTACTTCAAACCAATAAACAAGGAAGCAGAAGCAATAGTGAAAATGCAGCTTGAAGGAGAGGAGAATAGAACAAAGGAGATGATGAATATCTTGCAGAAACAAGCTTTTCTTGAGAAGCATCAGGCAGAGAAACTAATAAGCGCAGAAAATGTGGTAACAGAAAAACATAGCCAAGATAAAGCATCTACATAGATTCCACCAGAAGTAAGATGCTTTTGTAGAGT
This sequence comes from Nicotiana glauca, assembly GCA_026770625.1. NCBI lineage: Eukaryota > Viridiplantae > Streptophyta > Magnoliopsida > Solanales > Solanaceae > Nicotiana > Nicotiana glauca. The sequence goes on from MU675784.1 coordinate 21,691, forward strand.
ATGAAATTGTTCTTGAAATTGAAGAGTACAAATTTATGTTGTTTTGCCTCTTAAATGTGGCATGGTTTTGGCAATCCAAAAAGGGAGGAGGATCTGCCCTTCCAAAGCTTCTGATAAATTTGGAACAAGTAGGGAAGCAGGAATCAATAAAACATTTACCTTCTCAAAAAAAAAATGTAGGGAAGCAGGAATTAGTTTGTTTATTTCAGTTGCCAGTGATGATTTCTGTTGTAATTTATACACTGTCTCAATGGGATTTTCTCGTTCCCAGCATAGAGTGTTAATGGTTCCAGTAAAAAGCCATTTCATATTCAGCTTCAGCGAAGCTTTGTATCTGATGAGTTTGTTACAGAAAACAGAGGAAATTTTTTGAAATAGGTCGATTATAATACAGTTTTTTAAAGATATTTTGTGGTATTAAAGTCTACAATTCATGAGAAAACAACTAAATCTCATACATGCAAAGATGATTTACTACTTATTTACTGGAAACATGACATTGCATTAAATTATTCTTTCTTAAGATATTACATACATTTCATGTTAGATGCTTCAGACATCTCATTACTGTTTGGCTAGAAAGTTATCAAATACTTTCCGAGCAAATCAATCGAAATAGATCAAGGGTAAATCCTAGTTAAGAATAATTAACTCTACATTCGAGATGACTAATACGAATTAAAAGACATAGTCGAATATAAATGTTGATGACGATTATGATCAGATTTAATAGCATAAATAAAGATGCATTAAGTAACAAAAATATGAATAAAGGAAAAGATTCACCTGGTCTTCAGTGAGACGGATCTTCTTTCTTTTCATAAAGATGAATGATAGATGTGTACAAGAACTTCATGACCCTTTTTGGATCTGATGAAAGTATTGGATCACATATCCTCTCATTTCTTTGGAGAGGTATGTTTACATATTTTCTAGAGAGAGGGAGAAGGAGATAGAGAGAGAGCCCCCCCTTTTATGAGAAGTCTTCCCCTCCTATATATCAAGGGGGATATCCATAGAAAATCCTAAAAAAGGTACAATTTACAGGGAATATTCGGTAGAGAGAGAGCCCCCCCTTTGAGGGCGAAGTCACATAGCCTTAGTCTTGGTTCAACCGTAGTTGAACTTACAGGCGAAGGCGGATAGCCTTGATATAATGGCGAATGCGTATAGCCTTAGTCTTGGTTCAACCGTAATTGAACTTACTGGCGTAAGCGCATAGCCTTGATTTAATGGCGAAGGTGCATAACCTGAGTCCCAGTTCAACTGTTGTTGAACTTTGTCAATTTTGAAGGCGAAGGCACATAGCCTTAGTCTTGGTTCAACCGTAGTTGAACTTACTGGCGAAGGCGCATAGCCTTGATTTAATGGCGAAGGCGCATAGCCTGAGTCCCAGTTGAACTGTTGTTGAACTTTTTCAATTTTGAAGGCGAAGGCGCATAGCCTGAATCTTGGTTCAACCGTAGTCGAACTTACTGGCGAAGGCGCATAGCCTTAGTCTTGGTTCAACGGTAGTTGAACTTACTGGCGAAGGCGCATAGCCTTGATTTAGTGGCGAAGGCGCATAGCCTGAGTCCCAGTTCAACTGTTGTTGAACTTTGTTAATTTTGATAGCGGAGGCGCATAACCTGAGTCTTGGTTCAATCGTAGTTGAACTTATTGGGGAAGGCGCGTAGCCTTGATATAATGGTGAAGGCGCATAGCCTGAGTTCTAGTTCAACTGTTGTTGAACTTTATCAATTTTGATGGCGAAGGCGCATAGCCTGAGTCTTGGTTCAGCCGTAGTTGAACTTACTGGCGAAGGAGCATAGCCTTGATATAATGGCGAAGACGCAAAGCATTAGTCTTTGTTCAACCGTAGTTGAACTTACTGGCAAAGGCGCATAGCCTTGATTTAATGGCGAAGGCGCATAGCCTGAGTCCCAGTTCAACTATTGTTGAACTTTGTCAATTTTGAAGGCGAAGGCGCATAGCCTTAGACTTGGTTCAACCATAGTTGAACATACTGGCGAAGGCGCATAGCCTTGATTTAATGGCGAATGCGCATAGCCTGATTCCCAGTTCAACTGTTGTTGAACTTTGTCAATTTTGACGGTGAAGGCGCATAGCCTTAGACTTGGTTCAACCGTAGTTGAACTTACTGGCGATGGCGCATAGCCTTGATTTAATGGCGAAGGCGCATAGCCTGAGCGCCAGTTCAACTTTTGTTGAACTTTGTCAATTTTGAAGGCGAAGGCGCATAGCCTGAATCTTGGTTCAACCGTAGTCGAACTTACTGGCGAAGGCGCATAGCCTTAGTCTTGGTTAAACCGTAGTTGAACTTACTGGCGAAGGCGCATAGCCTTGATTTAATGGCGAAGGCGCATAGCCTGAGTCCCAGTTCAACTGTTGTTGAACTTTGTTAATTTTGATAGCGGAGGTGCATAACCTGAGTCTTGGTTCAACCGTAGTTGAACTTACTGGCGAAGGCGCGTAGGCTTGATATAATGGTGAAGACGCATAGCCTGAGTCCTGAGTCCCAGTTCAACTGTTGTTGAACTTTGTCAATTTTTATGGCGAAGACGCATAGCCTTAGTCTTGGTTCAACCGTAGTTGAACTTACTGGCGAAGGTGCATAGCCTTGATTTGATGGCGGAGGCGCATAGCCTTAGTCCCAGTTTAACTGTTGTTGAACTTTGTTAATTTTGATAGCGGAGTTGCATAACCTGAGTCTTGGTTCAACCGTAGTTGAACTTACTAGCGAAGGCGCGTAGCCTTAATATAATGGTGAAGGCGCATAGGCTGAGTCCAAGTTCAACAGTTGTTGAACTTTATCAATTTTGATGGCGAAGGCGCATAGACCGAGTCTTGGTTCAACCGTATTTGAACTTACTGGCGAAGGCGCATAGCCTTAGTCTTGGTTCTACCGTAGTTGAACTTGCTGGCGAAGGCGCATAGCCTTGATTTAATGGCGAAGGCGCATAGCCCGAGTCCTAGTTCAACTGTTGTTGAACTTTGTCAATTTTGAAGGTGAAGGCGCATAGCCTTAGACTTGGTTCAACCGTAGTTGAACTTACTGGCGAAGACGCATAGCCTTGATTTAATGGCGAAGGCGCATAGCCTGAGCGCCAGTTCAACTTTTCTTAAACTTTGTCAATTTTGAAGGCGAAGGCGCATAGCCTGAATCATGGTTCAACCGTAGTCGAACTTACTGGCGAAGGCGCATAGCCTTAGTCTTGGTTCAACCGTAGTTGAACTTACTAGCGAAGGCGCATGGCCTTGATTTAATGGCGAAGGCACATGGCATGAGTCCCAGTTCAACTATTGTTGAACTTTGTTAATTTTGATAGCGGAGGCGCATAACCTGAGTCTTGGTTCAACCGTAGTTGAACTTACTGGCGAAGGCACATAGCCTTGATATAATGGCTAAGGCGCATAGCCTGAGTCCCAGTTCAACTGTTGTTGAACTTTTTCAATTTTGATGGCGAAGGCGCATAGCTTGAGTCTTGGTTCAACCGTAATTGAACTTACTGGTGAAGGCGTATAGCCTTGATATAATGGCGAACGTGCATAGCCTTAGTCTTGGTTCAACCGTAGTTGAACTTACTGGCGAAGGCACATAGCCTGAGTCCCAGTTCAACTGTTGTTGAACTTTGTCAATTTTGAAGGCGAAGGCGCATAGCCTTAGACTCGGTTCAACCGTAGTTGAACTTACTGGCGAAGGCGCATAGCCTTGGTTTAATGGCGAAGGCGCATAGCCTATGTCCAAGTTCTACAGTTGTTGAACTTTGTCAATTTTGAAGGCGAAGGCGCATAGCCTTAGACTCGGTTCAACCGTAGTTGAACTTACTGGCGAAGGCGCATAGCCTTGGTTTAATGGCGAAGGCGCATAGCCTATGTCCAAGTTCTACAGTTGTTGAACTTTGTCAATTTTGAAGGCGAAGGCGCATAGCCTTAGACTCGGTTCAACCGTAGTTGAACTTACTGGCGAAGGCGCATAGCCTTGGTTTAATGGCGAAGGCGCATAGCCTATGTCCAAGTTCTACAGTTGTTGAACTTTGTCAATTTTGAAGGCGAAGGCGCATAGCCTTAGACTCGGTTCAACCGTAGTTGAACTTACTGGCGAAGGCGCATAGCCTTGGTTTAATGGCGAAGGCGCATAGCCTATGTCCAAGTTCTACAGTTGTTGAACTTTGTCAATTTTGAAGGCGAAGGCGCATAGCCTTAGACTCGGTTCAACCGTAGTTGAACTTACTGGCGAAGGCGCATAGCCTTGGTTTAATGGCGAAGGCGCATAGCCTATGTCCAAGTTCTACAGTTGTTGAACTTTGTCAATTTTGAAGGCGAAGGCGCATAGCCTTAGACTCGGTTCAACCGTAGTTGAACTTACTGGCGAAGGCGCATAGCCTTGGTTTAATGGCGAAGGCGCATAGCCTATGTCCAAGTTCTACAGTTGTTGAACTTTGTCAATTTTGAAGGCGAAGGCGCATAGCCTTAGACTCGGTTCAACCGTAGTTGAACTTACTGGCGAAGGCGCATAGCCTTGGTTTAATGGCGAAGGCGCATAGCCTATGTCCAAGTTCTACAGTTGTTGAACTTTGTCAATTTTGAAGGCGAAGGCGCATAGCCTTAGACTCGGTTCAACCGTAGTTGAACTTACTGGCGAAGGCGCATAGCCTTGGTTTAATGGCGAAGGCGCATAGCCTATGTCCAAGTTCTACAGTTGTTGAACTTTGTCAATTTTGAAGGCGAAGGCGCATAGCCTTAGACTCGGTTCAACCGTAGTTGAACTTACTGGCGAAGGCGCATAGCCTTGGTTTAATGGCGAAGGCGCATAGCCTATGTCCAAGTTCTACAGTTGTTGAACTTTGTCAATTTTGAAGGCGAAGGCGCATAGCCTTAGACTCGGTTCAACCGTAGTTGAACTTACTGGCGAAGGCGCATAGCCTTGGTTTAATGGCGAAGGCGCATAGCCTATGTCCAAGTTCTACAGTTGTTGAACTTTGTCAATTTTGAAGGCGAAGGCGCATAGCCTTAGACTCGGTTCAACCGTAGTTGAACTTACTGGCGAAGGCGCATAGCCTTGGTTTAATGGCGAAGGCGCATAGCCTATGTCCAAGTTCTACAGTTGTTGAACTTTGTCAATTTTGAAGGCGAAGGCGCATAGCCTTAGACTTGGTTCAACCGTAGTTGAACTTACTGGCGAAGGCGCATAGCCTTGTTTTAATGGCGAAGGCACATAGACTGAGTCCCAGTTCAACTTTTGTTGAACTTTATCAATTTTGATGGTGAAGGCGCATAGCCTTAGACTTGGTTCAACCGTATTTGAACTTACTGGCGAAGGCGCATAGCCTTGGTTTAATGGCGAAGGCGCATAGCCTATGTCCCAGTTCTACTGTTGTTGAACTTTGTCAATTTTGAAGGCGCAGGCGCATAGCCGGAGTCTTGGTTCAACCGTAGTCGAACTTACTGGGGAAGGCGCGTAGCCTTAGTCTTGGTTCAACCGTAGTTGAACTTACTGGCGAAGGCACATAGCCTTGATATAATGGCGAAGGCGCATAGCCTGAGTCCTAGTTCAACTGTTGTTGAACTTTGTAAATTTTGATAGCGGAGGCGCATAACTTGAGTCTTGGTTCAACCGTAGTTGAACTTACTGGCGAAGGCACGTACACTTGATATAATGGTGAAGGCGCATAGCCTGAATCCTAGTTCAACTGTTGTTGAACTTTGTCAATTTTGATGGCGAAGACGCATAACCTTAGTCTTGGTTCAACCGTAGTTAAACTTACTGGCGAAGGCGCATAGCCTTGATTTAGTGGCGAAGGCGCATAGCCTGAGTCCTAGTTAAACTGTTGTTGAACTTAGTTAATTTTAATAGCGGAGGCGTATAACCCGAGTCTTGGTTCAACCGTAGTTGAACTTACTGGCGAAGGCGCGTAGCCTTAATTTAACGGTGAAGGCGCATAGGCTGAGTCCTAGTTCAACTATTGTTGAACTTTGTCAATTTTGATGGCGAAGGCGCATAGACTGAGCCTTGGTTCAACCGTAGTAGAACTTACTGGCGAAGGCGCATAGCCTTGATATAATGGCGAAGGCGCATAGCCTTAGTCTTGGTTCAACCGTAGTTGAACTTACTGGCGAAGGCACATAACCTTGATTTAATGGTGAAGGCGCATAGCCCGAGTCCTAGTTCAACTGTTGTTGAACTTTGTCAATTTTGAAGGCGAAGGCGCATAGCCTTAGACCTGGTTCAACCGTAGTTGAACTTACTGGCGAAGGCGCATAGCCTTGATTTGATGGCGGAGGCGCATAGCCTTAGCCCTAGTTTAACTGTTGTTGAACTTTGTCAATTTTGAAGGCGAAGGCGCATAGCCTTGATTTAATGGTGAAGGCGCATAGCCTGAGTCCCAGTTCAACTGTTGTTGAACTTTGTCAATTTTGAAGGCAAAGGCGCATAGCCTTAGACTTGGTTCAACCGCAGTTGAACTTACTGGCGAAGGCGCATAGCCTTGTTTTAGTGGCGAAGGCACATAGACTGAGTCCTAGTTCAACTTTTGTTGAACTTTGTCACTTTTGATGGTGAAGGCGCATAGCCTTAGACTTGGTTCAACCGTATTTGAACTTACTGGCGAAGGCGCATAGCCTTGGTTTAATGGCGAAGGCGCATAGCCTATGTCCCAGTTCAACTGTTGTTGAACTTTGTCAATTTTGAAGGCGCAGGCGCATAGCCGGAGTCTTGGTTCAATCGTAGTCGAACTTATTGGGGAAGGTGCGTAGCTTTAGTCTTGGTTCAACCGTAGTTGAACTTACTGGCGAAGGCACATAGCCTTGATATAATGGCTAAGGCGCATAGCCTGAGTCCCAGTTCAACTGTTGTTGAACTTTTTAAATTTTGATGGCGAAGGAGCATAGCTTGAGTCTTGCTTCAACCGTAATTGAACTTACTGGTGAAGGTGTATAGCCTTGATATAATGGCGAACGTGCATAGCCTTAGTCTTGGTTCAACCGTAGTTGAACTTACTGGCGAAGGCACATAGCCTTGATTTAATGGCGAAGGCACATAGCCTTGATTTAATGGCGAAGGCGCATAGCCTGAGTCCCAGTTCAACTGTTGTTGAACTTTGTCAATTTTGAAGGCGAAGGCGCATAGCCTTAGACTTGGTTCAACCGTAGTTGAACTTAATGGCGAAGGCGCATAGCCTTGTTTTAATGGCGAAGGCACATAGACTGAGTTCCAGTTCAACTTTTGTTGAACTTTGTCAATTTTGATGGTGAAGGCGCATAGCCTTAGACTTGGTTCAACCGTATTTGAACTTACTGGCGAAGGCGCATAGCCTTGGTTTAATGGCGAAGGCGCATAGCCTATGTCCCAGTTCTACTGTTGTTGAACTTTGTCAATTTTGAAGGCGCAGGCGCATAGCCGGAGTCTTGGTTCAACCGTAGTCGAACTTACTGGGGAAGGTGCGTAGCCTTAGTCTTGGTTCAACCGTAGTTGAACTTACTGGCGAAGGCACATAGCCTTGATATAATTGCGAAGGCGCATAGCCTGAGTCCCAGTTCAACTGTTGTTGAACTTTGTAAATTTTGATAGCGGAGGCGCATAACCTGAGTCTTGGTTCAACCGTAGTTGAACTTACTGGCGAAGGCACGTACACTCGATATAATGGTGAAGGCGCATAGCCTATGTCCCAGGTCTACTGTTGTTGAACTTTGTCAATGTTGATGGCGAAGACGCATAGCCTTAGTCTTGGTTCAGCCGTAGTTGAACTTACTGGCGAAGGTGCATAGCCTTAGTCTTGGTTCAGCCGTAGTTGAACTTACTGGCGAAGGTGCATAGCCTTAGTCTTGGTTCAGCCGTAGTTGAACTTACTGGCGAAGGTGCATAGCCTTAGTCTTGGTTCAGCCGTAGTTGAACTTACTGGCGAAGGTGCATAGCCTTAGTCTTGGTTCAGCCGTAGTTGAACTTACTGGCGAAGGTGCATAGCCTTAGTCTTGGTTCAGCCGTAGTTGAACTTACTGGCGAAGGTGCATAGCCTTAGTCTTGGTTCAGCCGTAGTTGAACTTACTGGCGAAGGTGCATAGCCTTAGTCTTGGTTCAGCCGTAGTTGAACTTACTGGCGAAGGTGCATAGCCTTAGTCTTGGTTCAGCCGTAGTTGAACTTACTGGCGAAGGTGCATAGCCTTAGTCTTGGTTCAGCCGTAGTTGAACTTACTGGCGAAGGTGCATAGCCTTAGTCTTGGTTCAGCCGTAGTTGAACTTACTGGCGAAGGTGCATAGCCTTAGTCTTGGTTCAGCCGTAGTTGAACTTACTGGCGAAGGTGCATAGCCTTAGTCTTGGTTCAGCCGTAGTTGAACTTACTGGCGAAGGTGCATAGCCTTAGTCTTGGTTCAGCCGTAGTTGAACTTACTGGCGAAGGTGCATAGCCTTAGTCTTGGTTCAGCCGTAGTTGAACTTACTGGCGAAGGTGCATAGCCTTAGTCTTGGTTCAGCCGTAGTTGAACTTACTGGCGAAGGTGCATAGCCTTAGTCTTGGTTCAGCCGTAGTTGAACTTACTGGCGAAGGTGCATAGCCTTAGTCTTGGTTCAGCCGTAGTTGAACTTACTGGCGAAGGTGCATAGCCTTAGTCTTGGTTCAGCCGTAGTTGAACTTACTGGCGAAGGTGCATAGCCTTAGTCTTGGTTCAGCCGTAGTTGAACTTACTGGCGAAGGTGCATAGCCTTAGTCTTGGTTCAGCCGTAGTTGAACTTACTGGCGAAGGTGCATAGCCTTAGTCTTGGTTCAGCCGTAGTTGAACTTACTGGCGAAGGTGCATAGCCTTAGTCTTGGTTCAGCCGTAGTTGAACTTACTGGCGAAGGTGCATAGCCTTAGTCTTGGTTCAGCCGTAGTTGAACTTACTGGCGAAGGTGCATAGCCTTAGTCTTGGTTCAGCCGTAGTTGAACTTACTGGCGAAGGTGCATAGCCTTAGTCTTGGTTCAGCCGTAGTTGAACTTACTGGCGAAGGTGCATAGCCTTAGTCTTGGTTCAGCCGTAGTTGAACTTACTGGCGAAGGTGCATAGCCTTAGTCTTGGTTCAGCCGTAGTTGAACTTACTGGCGAAGGTGCATAGCCTTAGTCTTGGTTCAGCCGTAGTTGAACTTACTGGCGAAGGTGCATAGCCTTAGTCTTGGTTCAGCCGTAGTTGAACTTACTGGCGAAGGTGCATAGCCTTAGTCTTGGTTCAGCCGTAGTTGAACTTACTGGCGAAGGTGCATAGCCTTAGTCTTGGTTCAGCCGTAGTTGAACTTACTGGCGAAGGTGCATAGCCTTAGTCTTGGTTCAGCCGTAGTTGAACTTACTGGCGAAGGTGCATAGCCTTAGTCTTGGTTCAGCCGTAGTTGAACTTACTGGCGAAGGTGCATAGCCTTAGTCTTGGTTCAGCCGTAGTTGAACTTACTGGCGAAGGTGCATAGCCTTAGTCTTGGTTCAGCCGTAGTTGAACTTACTGGCGAAGGTGCATAGCCTTAGTCTTGGTTCAGCCGTAGTTGAACTTACTGGCGAAGGTGCATAGCCTTAGTCTTGGTTCAGCCGTAGTTGAACTTACTGGCGAAGGTGCATAGCCTTAGTCTTGGTTCAGCCGTAGTTGAACTTACTGGCGAAGGTGCATAGCCTTAGTCTTGGTTCAGCCGTAGTTGAACTTACTGGCGAAGGTGCATAGCCTTAGTCTTGGTTCAGCCGTAGTTGAACTTACTGGCGAAGGTGCATAGCCTTAGTCTTGGTTCAGCCGTAGTTGAACTTACTGGCGAAGGTGCATAGCCTTAGTCTTGGTTCAGCCGTAGTTGAACTTACTGGCGAAGGTGCATAGCCTTAGTCTTGGTTCAGCCGTAGTTGAACTTACTGGCGAAGGTGCATAGCCTTAGTCTTGGTTCAGCCGTAGTTGAACTTACTGGCGAAGGTGCATAGCCTTAGTCTTGGTTCAGCCGTAGTTGAACTTACTGGCGAAGGTGCATAGCCTTAGTCTTGGTTCAGCCGTAGTTGAACTTACTGGCGAAGGTGCATAGCCTTAGTCTTGGTTCAGCCGTAGTTGAACTTACTGGCGAAGGTGCATAGCCTTAGTCTTGGTTCAGCCGTAGTTGAACTTACTGGCGAAGGTGCATAGCCTTAGTCTTGGTTCAGCCGTAGTTGAACTTACTGGCGAAGGTGCATAGCCTTAGTCTTGGTTCAGCCGTAGTTGAACTTACTGGCGAAGGTGCATAGCCTTAGTCTTGGTTCAGCCGTAGTTGAACTTACTGGCGAAGGTGCATAGCCTTAGTCTTGGTTCAGCCGTAGTTGAACTTACTGGCGAAGGTGCATAGCCTTAGTCTTGGTTCAGCCGTAGTTGAACTTACTGGCGAAGGTGCATAGCCTTAGTCTTGGTTCAGCCGTAGTTGAACTTACTGGCGAAGGTGCATAGCCTTAGTCTTGGTTCAGCCGTAGTTGAACTTACTGGCGAAGGTGCATAGCCTTAGTCTTGGTTCAGCCGTAGTTGAACTTACTGGCGAAGGTGCATAGCCTTAGTCTTGGTTCAGCCGTAGTTGAACTTACTGGCGAAGGTGCATAGCCTTAGTCTTGGTTCAGCCGTAGTTGAACTTACTGGCGAAGGTGCATAGCCTTAGTCTTGGTTCAGCCGTAGTTGAACTTACTGGCGAAGGTGCATAGCCTTAGTCTTGGTTCAGCCGTAGTTGAACTTACTGGCGAAGGTGCATAGCCTTAGTCTTGGTTCAGCCGTAGTTGAACTTACTGGCGAAGGTGCATAGCCTTAGTCTTGGTTCAGCCGTAGTTGAACTTACTGGCGAAGGTGCATAGCCTTAGTCTTGGTTCAGCCGTAGTTGAACTTACTGGCGAAGGTGCATAGCCTTAGTCTTGGTTCAGCCGTAGTTGAACTTACTGGCGAAGGTGCATAGCCTTAGTCTTGGTTCAGCCGTAGTTGAACTTACTGGCGAAGGTGCATAGCCTTAGTCTTGGTTCAGCCGTAGTTGAACTTACTGGCGAAGGTGCATAGCCTTAGTCTTGGTTCAGCCGTAGTTGAACTTACTGGCGAAGGTGCATAGCCTTAGTCTTGGTTCAGCCGTAGTTGAACTTACTGGCGAAGGTGCATAGCCTTAGTCTTGGTTCAGCCGTAGTTGAACTTACTGGCGAAGGTGCATAGCCTTGATTTAATGGCGAAGGCGCATAGCCTGAATCCTAGTTCAACTGTTGTTGAACTTTGTCAATTTTGATGGCGAAGACGCATAGCCTTAGTCTTGGTTCAACCGTAGTGGAACTTACTGGCGAAGGAGCATAGCCTTGATTTAATTGCGAAGGCGCATAACCTGAATCCTAGTTAAACTGTTGTTGAACTTTGTTAATTTTAATAGCGGAGGCGTATAACCTGAGTCTTGGTTCAACCGTAGTTGAACTTACCGGCGAAGGCGCGTAGCCTTAATATAACGGTGAAGGCGCATAGGTTGAGTCCTAGTTCAACTGTTGTTGAACTTTGTCAATTTTGATGGCGAAGGCGCATAGACTGAGCCTTGGTTCAACCGTAGTAGAACTTATTGGCGAAGGCGCATAGCGTTGATATAATGGCGAAGGCGCATAGCCTTAGTCTTGGTTCAACCGTAGTTGAACTTATTGGCGAAAGCACATAACCTTGATTTAATGGCGAAGGCGCATAGCCCGAGTCCTAGTTCAACTGTTGTTGAACTTTGTCAATTTTGAAGGCGAAGGCGCATAGCCTTAGACTTGGTCCAACCGTAGTTGAACTTACTGGCGAAGGCGCATAGCCTTAGACTTGGTCCAACCGTAGTTGAACTTACTGGCGAAGGCGCATAGCCTTAGACTTGGTCCAACCGTAGTTGAACTTACTGGCGAAGGCGCATAGCCTTAGACTTGGTCCAACCGTAGTTGAACTTACTGGCGAAGGCGCATAGCCTTAGACTTGGTCCAACCGTAGTTGAACTTACTGGCGAAGGCGCATAGCCTTAGACTTGGTCCAACCGTAGTTGAACTTACTGGCGAAGGCGCATAGCCTTAGACTTGGTCCAACCGTAGTTGAACTTACTGGCGAAGGCGCATAGCCTTAGACTTGGTCCAACCGTAGTTGAACTTACTGGCGAAGGCGCATAGCCTTAGACTTGGTCCAACCGTAGTTGAACTTACTGGCGAAGGCGCATAGCCTTAGACTTGGTCCAACCGTAGTTGAACTTACTGGCGAAGGCGCATAGCCTTAGACTTGGTCCAACCGTAGTTGAACTTACTGGCGAAGGCGCATAGCCTTAGACTTGGTCCAACCGTAGTTGAACTTACTGGCGAAGGCGCATAGCCTTAGACTTGGTCCAACCGTAGTTGAACTTACTGGCGAAGGCGCATAGCCTTAGACTTGGTCCAACCGTAGTTGAACTTACTGGCGAAGGCGCATAGCCTTAGACTTGGTCCAACCGTAGTTGAACTTACTGGCGAAGGCGCATAGCCTTAGACTTGGTCCAACCGTAGTTGAACTTACTGGCGAAGGCGCATAGCCTTAGACTTGGTCCAACCGTAGTTGAACTTACTGGCGAAGGCGCATAGCCTTAGACTTGGTCCAACCGTAGTTGAACTTACTGGCGAAGGCGCATAGCCTTAGACTTGGTCCAACCGTAGTTGAACTTACTGGCGAAGGCGCATAGCCTTAGACTTGGTCCAACCGTAGTTGAACTTACTGGCGAAGGCGCATAGCCTTAGACTTGGTCCAACCGTAGTTGAACTTACTGGCGAAGGCGCATAGCCTTAGACTTGGTCCAACCGTAGTTGAACTTACTGGCGAAGGCGCATAGCCTTAGACTTGGTCCAACCGTAGTTGAACTTACTGGCGAAGGCGCATAGCCTTAGACTTGGTCCAACCGTAGTTGAACTTACTGGCGAAGGCGCATAGCCTTAGACTTGGTCCAACCGTAGTTGAACTTACTGGCGAAGGCGCATAGCCTTAGACTTGGTCCAACCGTAGTTGAACTTACTGGCGAAGGCGCATAGCCTTAGACTTGGTCCAACCGTAGTTGAACTTACTGGCGAAGGCGCATAGCCTTAGACTTGGTCCAACCGTAGTTGAACTTACTGGCGAAGGCGCATAGCCTTAGACTTGGTCCAACCGTAGTTGAACTTACTGGCGAAGGCGCATAGCCTTAGACTTGGTCCAACCGTAGTTGAACTTACTGGCGAAGGCGCATAGCCTTAGACTTGGTCCAACCGTAGTTGAACTTACTGGCGAAGGCGCATAGCCTTAGACTTGGTCCAACCGTAGTTGAACTTACTGGCGAAGGCGCATAGCCTTAGACTTGGTCCAACCGTAGTTGAACTTACTGGCGAAGGCGCATAGCCTTAGACTTGGTCCAACCGTAGTTGAACTTACTGGCGAAGGCGCATAGCCTTAGACTTGGTCCAACCGTAGTTGAACTTACTGGCGAAGGCGCATAGCCTTAGACTTGGTCCAACCGTAGTTGAACTTACTGGCGAAGGCGCATAGCCTTAGACTTGGTCCAACCGTAGTTGAACTTACTGGCGAAGGCGCATAGCCTTAGACTTGGTCCAACCGTAGTTGAACTTACTGGCGAAGGCGCATAGCCTTAGACTTGGTCCAACCGTAGTTGAACTTACTGGCGAAGGCGCATAGCCTTAGACTTGGTCCAACCGTAGTTGAACTTACTGGCGAAGGCGCATAGCCTTAGACTTGGTCCAACCGTAGTTGAACTTACTGGCGAAGGCGCATAGCCTTAGACTTGGTCCAACCGTAGTTGAACTTACTGGCGAAGGCGCATAGCCTTAGACTTGGTCCAACCGTAGTTGAACTTACTGGCGAAGGCGCATAGCCTTAGACTTGGTCCAACCGTAGTTGAACTTACTGGCGAAGGCGCATAGCCTTAGACTTGGTCCAACCGTAGTTGAACTTACTGGCGAAGGCGCATAGCCTTAGACTTGGTCCAACCGTAGTTGAACTTACTGGCGAAGGCGCATAGCCTTAGACTTGGTCCAACCGTAGTTGAACTTACTGGCGAAGGCGCATAGCCTTAGACTTGGTCCAACCGTAGTTGAACTTACTGGCGAAGGCGCATAGCCTTAGACTTGGTCCAACCGTAGTTGAACTTACTGGCGAAGGCGCATAGCCTTAGACTTGGTCCAACCGTAGTTGAACTTACTGGCGAAGGCGCATAGCCTTGATTTAATGGCGAAGGCGCATAGCCCGAGTCCTAGTTCAACTGTTGTTGAACTTTGTCAATTTTGAAGGCGAAGGCGCATAGCCTTAGACTTGGTTCAACCGTAGTTGAAATTACTAGCGAAGGCGCATAGCCTTGTTTTAATGGCGAAGGCTCATAGCCTGAGTCCCAGTTTAACTGTTGTTGAACTTTGTCAATTTTGATGGTGAAGGTGCATAGCCTTAGACTTTGTTCAACCGTATTTGAACTTACTGGCGAAGGCGCATAGCCTTGATTTATTGGCGAAGGCGCATAGCCTGAGTCCCAGTTCAACTGTTGTTGAACTTTGTCAATTTTGAAGGTGCAGGCGCATAGCCTAAGTCTTGGTTCAACCGTAGTCGAACTTACTGGGGAAGGCGCATAGCCTTAGTCTTGGTTCAACCGTAGTTGAACTTACTGGCGAAGGCGCATAGCCTGAGTCCCAGTTCAACTGTTGTTGAACTTTGTTAATTTTGATAGCGGAGGCGCATAACCTGAGTCTTGGTTCAACTGTAGTTGAACTTATTGGCGAAGGCGCGTACACTTGATATAATGGTGAAGGCGTATAGCCTGAGTCCACGTCAACTGTTGTTGAACTTTGTCAATTTTGATTGCGAAGATGCAAAGCCTTAGTCTTGGTTGAACCGTAGTTGGACTTACAGGCGAAGGCGCATAGCCTTGATTTAATGGCGAAGGCGCATAGCTTGAGTCCTAGTTCAACTGTTGTTGAACTTTGTTAATTTTGATAGCGGAGGCGCATAACCTGAGTCTTGGTTCAACCGTATTTGAACTTACTCGCGAAGGCGCGTAGCCTTAATATAATGGTGAAGGCGCATAGGCTGAGTCCCAGTTCAACTATTGTTGAACTTTGTCAATTTTAATGGCGAAGGCGCATAGACTGAGTCTTGGTTCAACCGCAGTTGAACTTACTGGCGAAGGCGCATAGCCTTGATATAATGGCGAAGGCGCATATCCTTAGTCTTGGTTCAACCGTAGTTGAACTTACTGGCGAAGGCGCATAGCCTTGATTTAATGGCGAAGGCGCATAGCCCGAGTCCCAGTTCAACTGTTGTTGAACTTTATCAATTTTGAAGGCGAAGGCGCATAGCTTTAGACTTGGTTCAACTGTAGTTGAACTTCCTAGCGAAGGCGCATAACCTTATACTTGGTTCAACCGTAGTTGAACTTACTGGCGAAGGCGCATAACCTTGATTTAATGGTGAAGGCGCATAGCCTGAGTTCCAGTTCAACTATTGTTGAGTTTTGTCAATTTTGAAGGCGAAGGAGCATAGCCCGAGTCTTGGTTCGACCGTAGTCGAACTTACTGGCGAAGGTGCATAGCCTTAGTCTTGGTTCAACCATAGTTGCACTTACTGGCGAAGGCGAATAGCCTTGATTTAATGGCGAAGGCGCATAGCTTGAGTCCCAGTTCAACTGTTGTTAAACTTTGTTAATTTTGATAGCGGAGGCTCATAACCTGAGTCTTGGTTCAACCGTAGTTGAACTTACTCGTGAAGGCGCATAGCCTTGATATAATGGTGAAGGCGCATAGCCTGAGTCCCAGTTCTACTGTTGTTGAACTTTGTCAATTTTGATTGCGAAGGCGCATAGCCCGAGTCTTGGTTCAATCGTAGTTGAACTTACTGGCGAAGGCGCATAGCCTTGATATAATGGCGAAGGCGCATAGCCTTAGTCTTGGTTCAACCGTAGTTGAACTTACTGGCGAAGGCGCATAGCCTGAGTCCCAGTTCAACTATTGTTGAACTTTGTCAATTTTGAAGGCGAACGTGCATAGCCTTAGAATTGGTTAAACCGTAGTTAAACTTAGTGGCGAAGGAGCATAGCCTTGATTTAATGGCGAAGGCGCATAGCCTGAGTCCCAGTTCAACTGTTGTTGAACTTTGTCAATTTTGAAACCGTAGGCGCATAGCCTGAATCTTGGTTCAACCGTAGTCAAACTTACTGGCGAAGGCGCATAGCCTTAGTTTTGGTTCAATCGCAGTAGAACTTACTGGCGAAGGCGCATAACCTTGATTTAATGGCGAAGGCGCATAGCCTGAGTCCCAGTTTAACTATTGTTGAACTTTGTCAATTTTGAAGGCGAAGGCGCATAGCCTGAGTCTTGGTTCAACCGTTGTCTAACTTACTGGCAAAGGCGCGAAGCCTTGATATAATGGTGAAGGCGCATAGCCTGAGTCCCAGTTCAACTGTTGTTGAACTTTGTCAATTTTGATGGCGAAGGCGCATATCCTGAGTCTTGGTTAAACCGTAGTTGAACTTACTAGGGAAGGCACATAGCCTTGATATAATGGCGAAGGCGCATAGCCTTAGTCTTGGTTCAACCGTAGTTGAACTTACTGACGAAGGCGCATAGCCTTGATTTAAAGGCGAAGGCGCATAGCCTGAGTCCCAGTTCAACTGTTATTGAACTTTGTCAATTTTGAAGGCGAAGGCGCATAGCCTTAGACTTGGTTCAACCGTTGTTGAACTTACTCGCGAAGGCGCATAGCCTTCATTTAATGGCGAAGGCGCATAGCCTGAGTCCCAGTTCAACTGTTGTTGAACTTTGTTAATTTTGAAGGCGAAAGCGCATAGCTTGAGTCCTAGTTCAACAGTTGTTGAACTTTGTTAATTTTGATAGCGAAGGCGCATAACCTGAGTCTTGGTTCAACCGTAGTTGAACTTACTGGCGAAGGCGCGTACACTTGATATAATGCTAAAGGCGCACAACCAGAGTCCCAGTTCAACTGTTGTTGAACTTTATCAATTTTGAAGGCGAAGGCGCATAGCCTGATTCTTGGTTCAACTGTAGTCGAACTTACTGGCGAAGGTGCATAGCCTTAGTCTTGGTTAAACCGTAGTTGCACTTACTCGCGAAGGCGAATAGCCTTGATTTAATGGAGAAGGCGCATAGCCTGAGTCCCAATTCAACTGTTGTTGAACTTTGTTAATTTTGATAGCGAAGGCGCATAACCTGAGTCTTGGTTCAACCGTAGTTGCACTTACTGGCGAAGGCGAATAGCCTTGATTTAATGGAGAAGGCGCATAGCCTGAGTCCCAATTCAACTGTTGTTGAACTTTGTTAATTTTGATAGCGAAGGCGCATAACCTGAGTCTTGGTTCAACCGTAGTTGAACTTACTGGCGAAGGCGCGTACACTTGATATAATGGTGAAGGCGCATATCCTGAGTCCTAGTTCAACTGTTGTTGAACTTTATTAATTTTGATGGCGAAGACGCATAGCCTTAGTCTTGGTTCAACCGTAGTTGAACTTACTGGCGAAGGCGTATAGCCTTGATTTAATGGCGAAGGCGCATAGCTTGAGTCCTAATTCAACTGTTGTTGAACTTTGTTAATTTTGATAGCGCAGGCGCATAACCTGAGTCTTGGTTCAACCGTAGTTGAACTTACTGGCGAAGGCGCGTAGCCTTAATATAATGTTGAAGGCGCATAGGCTGAGTCCCAGTTCAACTATTGTTGAACTTTGTCAATTTTGATGGCGAAGGCGCATAGACTGAGTCTTGGTTCAACCGTAGTTGAACTTACTGGCGAAGGCGCATAGCCTTGATATAATGGCGAAAGCGCATAGCCTTAGTCTTGGTTCAACCGTAGTTGAACTTACTGGCGAAGACACATAACCTTGATTTAATGGCGATGGCGAATAGCCCGAGTCCTAGTTCAACTGTTGTTGAACTTTGTCAATTTTGAAGGCGAAGGCGCATAGCCTTAATTTAATGGCGAAGGCGCATAGCCTGAGTCCCAGTCCAACTGTTAAACTTTGTCAATTTTGATAGCGAAGGCGCATAGCCTTAGACTTGGTTCAACCGTAGTTGAACTTACTGGCGAAGGCGCATAACCTTGATTTAATGGCGAAGGCGCATAACCTGAGTCCCAGTTCAACTATTGTTGAACTTTGTCAATTTTGAAGGCGAAGGCGCATAGCCTGAGTCTTGGTTCAACCGTTGTCTAACTTACTGGCGAAGGTGCATAGCCTTAGTCTTGGTTCAACCATAGTTGAACTTACTGGGAAGGCGCATAGCCTTGATTTAAAGGCGAAGGTGCATAGCCTGAGTCCCAGTTCAACTGTTGTTAAACTTTGTTAATTTTTATAGCGGAGGCGCATAACCTGAGTCTTGGTTCAACCGTAGTTGAACTTACTGGCAAAAGCGCATAGCCTTGATATAATGGTGAAGGCGCATAGCCTGAGTCCCAGTTCAACTGTCGTTGAACTTTGTCAATATTGATGGCGAAGGCGCATAGCCTGAGTCCCAGTTCAACTGTTGTTGAACTTTGTCAATTTTGATGGCGAAGGCGCATAGCCTGAGTCTTGGTTCAACCACAGTTGAACTTACTGGCTAAGGCGCATAGCCTTGATTTCATGGCGAAGGCGCATAGCCTTAGTCTTGGTTCAACCTTTGGTGAACTTACTGGCGAAGGCGCATAGCCTTGATTTACTGGCGAAGGCGCATAGCCTGAGTCCCAGTTCAACTGTTGTTGAACTTTGTCAATTTTGAAGGCGAACGTGCACAGCCTTAGACTTGGTTCAACCGTAGTTAAACTTACAGGCGAAGGCGCATAGCCTTGTTTTAATGGCGAAGGCACATAGCCTGAGTACCAGTTCAACTGTTATTGAACTTTGTCAATTTTGAAGGCGAAGGCGCATAGCCTGAATCTTGGTTCAACCGTAGTCGAACTTACTGGCAAAGGCACATAGCCTTAGTCTTGGTTCAATCGTAGTTGAACTTACTGGCGAAGGCGCATAGCCTTGATTTAATGGCGAAGGCACATAGCCTAAGTCCCAGTTCAACTGTTGTTGAACTTTGTTAATTTTGATAGCGGAGGCGCATAACCTGAGTCTTGGTTCAACCGTAGTTGAACTTACTGGCAAAGGCGCGTAGCTTTGATATAATGGTGAAGGAGCATAGCCTGAGTCCCAGTCCAACTGTTGTTGAACTTTGTCAATTTTGATGGCGAAGGCGCATAGCCTGAGTCTTGGTTCAACCATAGTTGAACTTACTGGCTAAGGCGCATAGCCTTGATTTCATGGCGAAGGCGCATAGCCTTAGTCTTGGTTCAACCGTTGGTGAACTTACTGGCGAATGCACATAGCCTTGATTTACTGGCGAAGGGGCATAGCCTGAGTCCCAGTTCAACTGTTGTTGAACTTTGTCAATTTTGAAGGCGAACGTGCACAGCCTTAGACTTGGTTCAACCGTAGTTAAACTTTCAGGCGAAGGCGCATAGCCTTGTTTTAATGGCGAAGGCGCATAGCCTGAGTACCAGTTCAACTGTTGTTGAACTTTGTCAATTTTGAAGGCGAAGGCACATAGCCTGAATCTTGGTTCAGCCGTAGTCGAACTTACTGGCGAAGGCGCATAGCCTTAGTCTTGGTTCAATCGTAGTTGAACTTACTGGCGAATGCGCATAGCCTTGATTTAATGGCGAAGGCACATAGCCTAAGTCCCAGTTCAACTGTTGTTGAACTTTGTTAATTTTGATAGCGGAGGCGCATAACCTGAGTCTTGGTTCAACCGTAGTTGAACTTACTGGCAAAGGCGCGTAGCTTTGATATAATGGTGAAGGAGCATAGCCTGAGTCCCAGTTCAACTGTTGTTGAACTTTGTCAATTTTGATGGCGAAGGCGCATAGCCTGAGTCTTGGTTAAACCGTAGTTGAACTTACTGGCGAAGGCACATAGCCTTGATATAATGGCGAAGGCGCATAGCCTTAGTCTTGGTTCAACCGTAGTTGAACTTACTGGCAAAGTCGCATAGCCTTGATTTAATGGCGAAGGCGCATAGCCTGAGTCCCGGTTCAACTATTGTTGAACTTTGTCAATTTTGAAGGCGAAGACTCATAGCCTTAGACTTGGTTCAACCATAGTTCAACTTACTGGCGAATGCGCATAGCCTTGATTTAATGGCGAAGGCGCATAGCCTGAGTCCCAGTTCAACTGTTGTTGAACTTTTTCAATTTTGAAGGCGAAGGCGCATAGCCTGAGTCCCAGTTCAACTGTTGTTGAACTTTGTCAATTTTGAAGGCAAAGGCGCATATCCTGAGTCTTGGTTCAACCGTAGTCGAACTTACTGGCGAAAGCGCATAACCTTGGTCTTGGTTCAACCGTAGTTGAACTTACTGGCGAAGGCGCATAGCCTTGATTTAATGGCGAAGGCGCATAGACTGAGTCCTAGTTCAACTATTGTTGATCTTTGTCAATTTTGATGGCGAAGGCGCATAGCCTGAGTCTTAGTTTACTTAATTTTGCTTGCATTAGAGAATATGATGTATTTCCTGGGGGAGTCCCAGTTCGCTTAATTTTGCTTGTATTGAAGAATATGATGTATTTCCTGGGGGAGTCTGAGTTTGCTTAATTTTGCTTGCATTGAAGAATATGATGTATTTTCTGAGGGAGTCCCAGTTTTCTTAATTTTGCTTGCATTGGAGAATATGATGTATTTCCTGTTCGTGTATCTCGGAGAATGCTCCTGTTTTTATTCCATTTAGAGAAATAGTTAAAACAAAATAAAAGCATTTGTTACCTCAGTTGACCACGTTCCTTTCTCTGGTTATGCTTTCTGTGCCGCTACCAATTTGGCGTGGTTGTGCACTTTAGCAAAGTTTTATGTCTACAATTTAGATTTGTTGTTGTAGAGGCTTTGAAGATATGTTGATAGTTCCAGAAATTATTGTTCGGGATATGTGAGCTGCCTGAACCAAGCATTTCTCCAGTAACACCAGCTTCTAGTAACACCAGCTTCTGCAGCTAAAAATGAAATGAGCTTTTCAAATTTCAATTGCCAACCAAGGCTGGACAAAAATGCGATTGGGTTGAGAGA
>MU675784.1:44249-58355 GCA_026770625.1 Nicotiana glauca
TAACCAGAACGTCGGCCTTCAAAAAAGAGAATTGATTTTGTTAATGCGTCTGTATAGTCGTGGTAGCTTCCATGGATTTTTTTCAACCGAAAGTAAAAGGAGAAGAAGAAGCATGAATTTTGAAGAAATGACGTTGTTCTTCATATTTTCTAAGCTTCTTCTCTTCTTACTGGTTGTGTTTGTTATTCTAATTCTCAATTCAATTTCAGCAAGCAGTAGAGGAACATAGTTGGCAAGAAATAAAATCATTCCATTGGTCAACAGTGAGTCATTATTCTCTTTTAAGAGAGATTTTTACCAAAAGACTCTTGCAAGTCTCCTTTTAAGACCACAACCCGAGACTTTTTGACCAAAAGGATTATGCAATTCTCGATCTAGAGGAAACTAAAATTTTAACTAGAAAATTCTCACAGACGGCGCCAAATTATTTGGCTAGAAAGTTATCAAATACTTTCCGAGCAAATCAATCGAAATAGATCAAGGGTAAATCCTAGTTAAGAATAATTAACTCTAGATCCGAGATGACTGATACGAATTAAAAGACATAGTCGAATATAAATGTTGATGGCGATTATGATCAGATTTAATAGCATAAATAAAGATGCATTAAGTAACAAAAATATGAATAAAGGAAAAGATTCACCCGGTCTTCAGTGAGACGGATCTTCTTTCTTTTCATAAAGATGAATGATAGATGTGTACAAGAACTTCATGACCCTTTTTGGATCTGATGAAAGTATTGGATCACATATCCTCTCATTTCTTTGGAGAGGTATGTTTACATATTTTCTAGAGAGAGGGAGATGGAGATAGAGAGAGAGCCCCCCCTTTTTTGCGAAGTCTTCCCCTCCTATATATCAAGGGGGATATCCATAGAAAATCCTAAAAAAGTACAATTTACAGGGAATATTCGGTAGAATATTCCTTTTGAGTTTTCCAAAGCAAACCAGATGTTTCATGGCCTGTACGTCCACGACCGTTGATGACGGTCCGACCTTGGCGTGTACGTCCACGACCGTTGATGACGGTCCGACCTTGGCGTGTACGTCCACAACCGTTGATGACGGTCCGACCTTGATGTGTACGTCCATGACCGTTGATGACGGTCCGACCTTGGCGTGTACGTGCACGACAACGACCTCGTGCCGAATTTCTCTGATCTAATTTTGACCCATACAACTACCTTTGTTGATTCTTTGCAACTCAATTGGAAAAGCGAGAGTTAATATCGATCGCACGCCTTATTATTATCAAGGAAAAGCTAGAGTTCAAACTAGAAGAAAGTTTGTTCACATCACTAGTCTCGAGTATATGTAACATAAATAGTGATTGGCGATAGCCATTTTGTTGATGACCTAATTAAAATGAGAACCAATGTAGTGCCATGAGTGGGACCATTATTTAATGATCTCTTAGGAGGAGATCTACGGTCAAAAATGTGGATGTGAAGATCATTAACTAAACCACAAGTTGCACCAAATCAAGCTCCTTCAAGGTAGAAGACCTACTGCACTGATAAAATAAAGTAATCAACATCATGCCATCACTCGTTACAAAGCATATAAGAATATAAATATGTTTGTTTGATAAAAAGTTTCAAACAAACTCTCTTTGTTTCTTTCTCCTCTTTTATTGTTTTCTTGCCTTTACTTTTCTATTCCTTTTTAATTTCTTATACCATGTTTTTCTAAACCATAAATAATAAACTTAGAAATATCATTATCTTGATCCTTACTTTAAAAGAAATTACTAGCAAGAGAATACAAAAAATAAAGGGATAAAGGTCAGATTTGTCCCTCTACTTTAGTAAAATATTCACGTTTATACCTAATTTTAAGATCGGTCCAAATACATCCCTACCGTTAAGAAAGTAGATAAAAATATCCCCAACCCTAACGGTTGTCCACAGTGGCAAGAGACCACCTCAATAAAAAAAGGAAAAAAGTCAAATTTGTCCCTCTACTTAAGTAAACTATCCACGTTTATACCTAGTTCTACTATCGGTCCAGAAATGCCACATAATTAAATAATCCACATAATTAACTCTAAATCTTTAGTAATTAACCAATCTACCGAAAATCTTCCTTCTACTCTCTTTTTATTTCTTTAGTAATTTCATATTCTTTTTCTTGCCAGATTTCTCATACTTATTGTGAAACTTGTTTTCATTATCTTGGTCAGCAAGACAATTTATTTTCCTTATTTTGGTTGGACAAAAAGGAAGATTTTTATTTATCTTTGTAAACAAGAGAAAAATAGCTGCACTCTGGGATGAATTTATTTTACAATTTTCTTTCTTTGTGAAATGAAATTACAAAATGGAAAGTAACTGAACTCCTTGCGTTCCCTTGTTTTCCACCATATTAACGTTCTTTGCTTGCCGCCATGATTAAATGAAGTTTTTTTTGTTTTATTTATTTATTTTTTTTAAATGAAGTTTTCCGTCTGTTACATGCTACAAAATTTTTAAACATATGAGAGACTAAATAATTCAGATTCAACTAAGTGTATCATTTTGACTCTTTGGAGTATGAATGTCAGCAAATAATATTGGATCATTTATAAAAAATATTTAGTTATCTATCTTGGTAGAGAGGCTAGGTGTTCACATCGTCCCCATATATTTGCCAATAAATTCGTCCCTGCATAGCACTTATTTTGTTTACAAAATTAATTTACTAGTACTTTTTTATAACATTGGACTTCGAACAAAGTTTTAATGGTTTGTACCTCTACTTTAGTAAAAAAGGGAAAGCGAATCAGATGGTAGGGAAAAGAAAAAGAGAAAAAGTAGTAAAATAAGAAGAATACAGAGTTAGAGTTAATTATGTGGTATTTTTGGACCGATAGTAGAATTAAATATAAACGTGAATATTTTATTAAAGTAAATGGACAAATCTGGCATTTTTCCATTTTTTATTGAGGTGGTCCCTTGCCACTATGGACAACCGTTAGGGTTGGAGATATTTTTATCTACTTTCTTAACGGTAGAGACGTAT
The DNA here is from genome assembly GCA_026770625.1 of Nicotiana glauca. Lineage (NCBI taxonomy): Eukaryota > Viridiplantae > Streptophyta > Magnoliopsida > Solanales > Solanaceae > Nicotiana > Nicotiana glauca. The sequence continues at coordinate 47,249 of MU675784.1, forward strand.
TTGGACCGATAGTAGAACTATGTATAAACGTGGATATTTTACTAATGTAGAGGGACAAATCTGGCTTTTTTCCCAAAAATAAAAGGGTAATTTTCTTTTTTTAGTCATCTTTCTTTTGGAAGAATATGCAGGTAATGAGGGTTGAAAAAAAAGTCACAATGTTAGTAGTAGTTATCAGGAATAACCTATAGTCAACAAGGACACAAGAAATAATATTCTTCAACCTCATAAAGTCCATTTTAATATTAAAAAAGAAAAAAAAAATCATTTTAATTTCAATAAATAAAGAGGGAATTGAACTTTTCACAAAGATTAAATACCAAAGAAAGCCAAAACGTATTATTAACTTCATTTACAAATTACATAACAACAAGAAAAGGTCACACAGAAACACAACACCCTCATTTCCGTTCACATTTCACCTTCCTTTCCTAAATGCTTATAATATTCCTTCAAATTCCAGTAGTCTTTTCTTTTCTTCATTGGATTGTACAAATTCTCAGCTGAAAAAAAAAACCCCGTCTTTAATCCCTTCATTACTTGTTCATAACTTTTACTATTTTCAGTGGTTTTTTGTGGGACTTTATATATACAGACTTTTCTTGGTCTTGGTTTGGTTTTTGGTGTTTCCTGCACAAATTTCTTTGGGTCCATTGCAGAGAAGCTTTGATACCCAGTAACGTATATACAAAATATAAGAGACTGAAAGTATAATTGAACAGATATTTATATTATATAAATATTTTTCATTTTCTAAAGAAAACAAAAGCAGAATTACTTTGAAATTTCATTTTTCTTGAATTAAGAAATTGCACAGATGGGAAAGCAAGGACCTTGCTATCACTGTGGTGTTACAAGTGAGTTCTTCTTTCTTCAATGTATTTTACTTTACCCATGAAAAAATAGTCTTTTTCAGCTAATAGAATTTTTCCTTTTTTTCCCACTCTGTAAATTCTCTTATTTGATTAGTTTAGTTGTTCAACTATGGAACTGGATAACCATTTGCTGGTTGCTTCATAAAACAAGAGATCACTGACCAATAAAAAATGATGAGTAATATGTGTTATTCATTTTAATATTTGTTAAGAGGTTGTTTTGCTTGTACATTCACTTCAATCTCTAGATTTGTAAACTGTTTTTTAGTTGGAATTCCTTTCCTTTTTCCTCATCACTATGTTATGTACTACCCAATTTATCAACTCTTTGGTGGAAAATATGTTTGCTCAAATCTTGCAAATAGTCTAACAGCAAGTAGACAATTTTGGAGGTCAATTTGAATCCTTTTTTAACCAATGCAATTGGGGGGATGTTTCCAAACTTTTTTCCTGTACTTCTTTTCCTTGTTCCCTTTCTAAATGTAAAAATGTACTTCCTCAGGCATTCCTTTTCGTGCCAACTGATCTCTTGCTCTTTGGTATTATAGTTCCCTGAGTCATGAACATAGCATAAAAATACCTACCAATGATGACTGGTCTTTTACAAAGTTCATGTTCCTGGTCTTTATAATTGAAGAGGATTCACAATGCTGGTGATGTAACGCATTCTTAATTAGTGTTCTCTGATCAATGGCTTGTAGTCTTCTCTTGTGTTTTCTTTACCTCATGAAACGAGCTCATTGGTTTCAAGTTGATATGGTTAATCGGTGTTATCTTGACCGTCTTTAACATTGAAAACGTGGCCTCGTGTTGACGAATCTTTGCATTGACAAATTTCAGATATTTTCTCAACAACCAAAACCAATCAATCTATGAATCAACTACTACAGATAACTAGTTGCAATTGGCAATATGAATATTCTATATCCATTTGTTCTACTCAGACACAACACATCGCAAATGTAGTAAATTTGTATGCTTCATTTAATGATATCTTCTTGAAATCCTATCTCGTCTTTTGCTGCATAACCTACTGCGTTTGGAACTGTCACAGTTGAGCTTATCTAGAAAAGACTTGTTAAGTTTGGCTTTCCTCTCCAGTGTTGGTGCTACTTAAAGTAGTCGTTGACATTGGGAAAAGCTTTTTTTTAGCTTATACTCAATCTATGTAACATATGCTCCGCAAGCTGAGGTAAGAAACTGATTGGGTTGCCTTTAGCTGTGTCTTCGGTTTGGGATTTACCGCCGGTTCTTACTGATATCACATTTTTCTGTTAGTAAATATGATGTCTCCAAGAAAATACTTTTAAAAGTCCATGCAATGCCGTGCCTTTTGATGTGCAAATTCAATCCAGTTCTTTCCTCCTTATTATGGTGTTCTAGTCTTGGCTTAGTTGTTTGTCTTGTTGTACCGTGACGAATTTCTTTAGTTCACTTCTGATGCAACAATTATCAGTTATGTTCTTTATCCTTTTGTTGTTTTTTCTTTCTAAAAGACCATGGAAGTAGCTGCTAGTATTAATTTTACCTTGAACTACTTGAAAAAGAAAGCTTCTATATCATTCCATTAATTTGCACTCTAAGTGACTCGCGGCGCATTGCAGTACCCAACTATACCGCCTGTACTGCTCTCTGCTTTTCTGAGAAGGACATTCAATTCTCAGATACCATTCAGTCTTCCGTCATTATCTACTTGGAAAACACTTTTAACATCAACATATCGCTGCAGGTACCCCACTTTGGCGTAATGGGCCTCCAGAGAAGCCAATATTGTGCAATGCATGTGGATCTCGGTGGAGAACAAAAGGAACCTTGGCAAATTATATTCCTCTGCATGCAAGGGCAGAGCCTGATGATCTTGAGGATTATAGGGTGTCTAGAGTCAAACACATGTATTTGAAAAACAAAGAGCCAAAGCTGCTGAAACGAAAGCAAAATTATGATAATACCGAAGTTAGAACTCCTCCGGATTATAATCAGGGTTTCCTTAAGGTTTTAGATGAAGATACAAGCAATAGGTCAAGTTCTGGTTCTGCCATCTCAAACACGGAGAGCTGTGCACAATTTGGTAGTACTGAAGCAAGTGATTTGACAGGTAGTTCATTTATAAATGCCGGCACTGTTTTCAGAAAAGCCAATAAACTATAAAGGCTTGATTTTGGGATGAATTTGATTCTTTAAGATGTAGATATGTGCCTGTATACCTTTTCTTGTTAGCTGTTATGAAAAATTCTATAGCAGTCATTTTTGGTGATGCTCATAGTTTCTGTTCTACATCTTTTAGTTGGATTGCCAATATTACCCTCAGGGTAAATATACCTTCTTTTGTAGTATGGCTGCATTTTCTGAAATTGAAACTTTAGTGGTAAAATCTAAGACCTTTCTCTTTTCGTTACAAAAAAATCTAGTCATTTGTCTTCTCCTTTCAGTCAAATCACAGAAGTTACTTCGAATATTATCCTGTTCCCTACTTCATGTCCAATATACATTCTCTAGCCTTCTCCTTTGTGTTCTTTAAGGTATGCGTACACACTATCCACCCCCGACCCCACCTTGTGGGATTACATTGGTTTTATTGAGTTCTTTTCTGTTCTTTGTTTATTCTTGATACTTTTCTTGTGCATTCTAAACTTGAAGCACAAAGCTCAGTGAATTCTTGCATAATAGGGTGATCTCAATGGCTGCTTAAAATACGTTCCCCTTAATTGTGCGATCAGGCCATGCCCAATCCAACATATGGGACACAACGGTGCCTTCAAGGAAGAGAACCTGCATAAGTCGTCCAAAGCAGTCTTCAGTTGAAAAACTTACTAAAGACCTGTATACCATCCTACACGAACAACAATCGTCATGCTTCTCTGGATCTTCTGAAGAGGATTTGCTTTTTGCTAGTGACAAGCCTATGGTCTCTGTTGAGATAGGACATGGAAGTGTGCTTATTCGACATCCGAACTCCATAGGTAGAGATGAAGAATCAGAAGTCAGCTCTCTATCGGTTGATAACAAGCGACATTATAAGGCTTATTCACGATTTTCTACCCCACCTGCAAATATTAACAAGGGTGTCTGTTTACCAAATCTGGGTACTGAGAGAATCAAGAAGCCTACTAGTCAGGGAATGGAACAAGACAAGATTAAAAGGTGATTTCTTCATTAATCTTGATAGCATGCAAAAAATGTCTTGGTAAATAAAGGTGGTGCTGCATGTGTTAGACCGGAAGAAAATGGATATGAGGTGTTAAATGCATGAATATCCTGCTAACATTAGATGTGATCCTTCTGCACAAAAAGAATCAATATGCATCAGGAAGATAACATAAATCGAACCAACAGATGCTCTGCACCACATGATACTTCAGTGCAAATGCTAATTGTGCAGTAAGCTTGTGGTGGCATTACATACAATAATTCCATAATTCCAACAGCTTTAAACCCTGTTCTTTACCTCGATTTATGCTTTCCGTCCTCAGATTTTATTTTGAAATGCAGGGATAAGGATCAACTTGAGAAATTGCAGATTCTTGGACAACATAATTCACCACTGTGCCATATAGACCTGAAGGTCTGTTGCTAGCTCTTGATTTCATTACGAATAAATTTTTGTTTCATCTAATATAACAGTAGAATACTTCCTACAAGGCCCACTAACTCCCAATGAATTTAATCACTTTTAAAGTTTATTTTGGCTATGTTGTCAATTGTTAATTCTTACAGTGTGGATCTAGGCAATACTCCGCTGCAATACTTCAAAACTGATATGATTATGATAAATATGATTCAGGATGTACTTAATTATGACGAGTTTGTGAGGCATTTCTCAAGTGATGAACAGCAGCAACTACTAAAATACTTGGCTCCTGTTGATTCTTTTGCGCCTCCAGATAGGTTCATACAATCTACTTCATATCTGTATTCCTTTTAAGTTATCAGAAGTCTTAATAACTTATAGCATCACTGAACTATTGAGAATAAAATCCTAGAATCAAGTTTTTCTTCTTCTGTGATATTGCTGATTTTGTTTCTATGGTTTCTCTATCTGCAGTCTTAAAAGCATGTTTGAGAGCTCTCATTTTGAGGAGAATTTGTCTTCCTTCCAGAAACTTCTTGCAGAAGGTGTTTTTGATAACTCGTTAGGGGTGAAAATAGAAGACTCTAGGACCTTGAAGAGGTTAATATTGTGCTATTTAACAAAGTCAAAGTGGGTGGAAAAGTATAACCTTCTCAAGGTTAGGTCTTTTGATGTTTTATGAACATTCTACTTTTTCTAAACAAATAACGTAATTTTATTGAAGCTAATCTTGTTTGTGTTAGGACACAAAATGTAAAAGTAGTACCAATGGTTCTGAAGTTGCAGGAGGGCCCAAAGCTATAGGCACAGGTCATTCAGTAAATGTGAAGAAGCCATTGGAGGGGCATCATGCAAAGTATGCAGGTTGGTTGCCTCTCTTTTTCAGTTTTTTACTTTCAAAAATGTTATGACAGTCAACAATTCCTCTTAATTGGTGGACTTAATTGTTCTCTTCGAGGCAAATATTTACCTGACGATTGTGAGAGATCAAATTTTACCCGTGTGACAGCTCAAAGCAGAGAAAGCGCAAATAAGTTAGATGTGAGGACTTAAATAAGTTTGAGCAATTCACAAGAATGGTTCTAGCATATTAAATTATTTATGTTCTCGTAATCTGCCAGGGTTCCATGGGGTAGTAAGTGGCATCATAGACGATGAGAAGAAGTGGTAGAATATCTTAAATGTGGAAGGTATCTTTATGTCTATTGGTGTCCTGGTTTTCGGGACTGTGTTGACTAAATTCTCTAACTAGTTAATTTAGACATTGCATTTTGTCACATAGCTTGTAAGACAAGCTCAGTTCCATGGCCTACTATCTTGAGGTGGCTTGGTTCACGCTGGATAACTGTTAGGAGACATTTACCTATTGAAATGGAAGATGGAAATAGGGGAGGGGTTAAAAGAAAAAGTCCATCCCCCCTCCCCCCAACTATATCTACGGACCCTCCACCCTATTCCATCTCCCATAGTATACAGGCAGGTCGTCGTGAAATTCATGATTGATAAGCCTAGGTAAGCCTTCCAACTTATTCAGTACAAAATCAATGTCCTCTCACTTCTGGCTATGTTACCTGCCACCAAAAGGAAAAAAGAATAAAGAATGTGGGGACGTTGTTTCATTGTTCCATCAAATTTGTCTAGCTTTCCTCTTTTAGTGTCTTTGCCACATAATTTCTCCAGCTTAAGTAATGCTTAAACTTCGTTTGAGTGCAATGGGGGGAATACTAGATTTTTTCTCTTGAGGAAAAATCCCCTAGCTCTATTTTCCATGTGTAGTATGTTCTTCGACTATATCACTATTTCAGATGAAAATAAATTTCAAGCCATTTCGCTTCAGGTGCAAAGAAAGCAATGAAGAGCCCCAATAGGGTGGTTATGAAAAGCAGCTATGAGCAGAAGGAACTAATAGACAACGATAGCTCTTGCTTTAGTCCCAAAAGCCTATTTGCCTTGCCTTGTAATAGTTCTCCTATGCTGGATGCTCTCCATTTTGCAAATGGAAGTTCTGACCAGGAATTGCTGCTGGATGTGCCATCCAACAGCTCCTTCCCCCAGGCAGAACTCTTGGTATCAACATCAAGTTTTGCTGCACAAGCACGCACTAGCAGCAGCTCTGTATACCCACATGTTGTACGTCCCTAGCAATACTATCACATTTTCTTCATAAGGCATCTGGAAGCTACTCCCGCCAAATCAGATGATTGTGTCTGCATGTTCTACATCAATCATATGATAATTGGCCGAGAGAGTTGGGACCTATATATTAAACAAAATTTTGGATTTAGTAGATGGATGTGGTTGTTCACCCTTTTTGCTCCTTTTTGTAAAGATTGACAAACTTTAATGTATAATATATAGCTGAAAATGCAGTGAAGGTGACAATGTCCAGACTCCAGAGTCTGTATGCAGTAAAGTTAAACTTAAATTGGGGACATCCCTTCTGTCTGTTGGTTTTATTTATGAAGAAGTTACTCCAAAAAGACAAATGACATGTCAAAGTGGAGGGAGCTGAGTTCTTGCTCCTTCCAAGTATGTGTGTGGCCTTACAAATAAAATCTCATCTTGCACACAAGACGGTTGGTTACTTCCATTCAAAATAGTGTCAGTACATAATTTACATCAGCTGAAACTAAAGCAGAACCTCAGAATATCCTAGTAGTATATTGGTCCTAACTAGCTAGTGAAGTCAATCCCTTAAAAACTCCATTTACAACCTGCAATGACTTTGTCGATTCTTCACACAGGACACCAACATCTCCCTAAATCTATAGGTTTCCTGACCTGAAATCAATCAATAACTCACTCCGGGGGCCACCATCTAGGCCGAGGAAAACACATACCATGCCTCTTAGCGGTCTCCCAGAAGTCTGCATTCTGCAATTCACTGTTCATCATCTCGCCAACAACCACCATGAATGTAGCTTCTATTATGTCTTTGAACTGCCCCTTCGTCACTGCCTTCTTCCTAACTTCCCCCTCCACTCCTCCATTCTTCTCTCCTCCCCTCATCCATAACGGCAATTCGCGCCTTCCCCTAATGCTTCCATCAACACCAGCATTACAGCTTTCCTTTATCCCATTTGCATGATTGAACTTCTCATTCTCACCATCTTCACGCACTACTCCATCTCCATACTCTTTTACTGCAGAATCCACATTTCTCTTCATTCTAGCATCCTTAACTACTTCATTTTGCACAATTTCTTCACATTCTAAATCTGCGATCTCAGTATCTACATCAACCACCTTTTGTGAAATTGAACTCTTCATACCCAAATTCTTCTCACAAACCCTAATTCTCTTCCTCAACGGTTCATCAAAATCACCCTCCGAATACTCAACTTCGTCAATTCTATCCAACCTATCACCGTAATACACCGCAGTATCTTCACCGTGAGGAACATTAGCCGATAAACCAACGGCTGTAGCCGTGGTAGGTCTCGGATCATCAGAGCCAGAGATATAGGTCTGAGAATTATGGTGCTCTGGAGGAGTTTGGAATTCTTCATCTTCATGAGGGGTATTTTGGTCAATTACGTCGCTATCTTGAAGTGATAACATGAAAATTCCGGTATGTTCTGACGGCACTGGCGACGACGACGGCGAGCCGGAAGATCCGGGAAAGTTCTCGAATTCCACAGCAAACGAGCAGTTACAAAGCTCCTGTTCATCGGCGGCAGTGGCACAGTTCCTGATAATTCCGGCGTAAGGGTCTTCCATTTTGGCTATTTGTTTAGTTGGAGGGGAAGAGAGAAATGGAGAGTGTTAATTTGGGAGTATTTTAAATTTTAATTTTTTGAGGGGTTTATTTAAGTAGGAGTATTAAACTATTCCCGCTTTTTCTTCCGACTCCCGCCTATAACATTAACGGTCAATGGCAGCTGTCTGGATTATTAAAACGACGTCGTATGACTCCAAATTCTCCCTTACAAGGAGATTAAGTTCATGCGTTTCCTACATGGCTCACTGAGAAAAAAGTGTTATATTCTATTTATTTTAATGAATTTGAGGGAAACCATGTTTTCACATCATTCTACTAGCTAGGAATATTGTGAAGCATAATAGTCGTGAAAAACTAACCGTTTGCAACAAATTTTCACTTGTTTTGGAAAATATTTTGCAAAAAAAATATGAAGCAAAAGAAATTGATAAATATTGGTAAGATCAATTTTATATAATCTCTTAATTCGTCTTTCCAAAAAAATTCGTGATTCGAGGGCTGAAGCAACGTCTCTCTCGAACTTAGGAAGATGTGGACCTTCTTGTTTCCTCTGAGATTCGAGGGCTTGAGAAGCGTCTTTCTCGAATATAGGATATTACAGACCTCCTTTTGATGTATTTAGTCGCTAAGACTATCGTGCGGTATTTCATCATTTCGGGTTGATCTCCGGGAAGAATTATATTGACCACTTCGTTCTTATTGAAGAACTATGCAGTTGATGATTGATCTCTCTATTTTCGGATGCCTTCACTAACTCCAAAGAATTATGTAATCTGTCTTGCTTGTTTCTGATTGGCTCCTGTGAGTCATCAAACTTATCACACAATCTATGCGATAAGCTTGTATGTGATTAGCTAGGACATATCATTTAAACACTTGGCGAGCTTTGATTGGCCATCGCTTTTGACTGGATTGCTACATTATTTTAACATGTGGCATCATCTTGCTGGCTTTGAATTTGACTAGACATGCCATGTCACTTATTTTAACATGTGGCCTCATGATGAAATGACTTTGGGCTTGAAAATAATAAAAATAAGAGAAATTTTCATAAAGCACTATCTTTTAGTGGTAATTAGCTATCTATAGATACCATTTGCTATATTACGTATTGTAGATATGTTTTATGTTATTATAAAATGTATTAGATGTATTTAAGTTACTGTATTCATGAATACAGTAGCAAAAATATGCATGAATCTGGGAAGTCCAACTAATCAGTTGTTGTATTCGAGTGTATTCGACGGTATTCATGGCGTGAAACATTGGATTACAGCTGGATAGATTATTGTATTTGACTGTATTCGTGGCGTGAAACAGGAAATTACATTGTTTTTAATCGAAAGGTGAATCGATTAACATAATAGATTCCTAATATAACTCAACAAACTCAATCATAACGCACAAACTTTATATTTCCAGTTATAAAAAAGATTCTCAACCGAAAAATAACCAAAAACATAGCAATCTTCAGAGAAATTATATAATACATCTGAATACATAAATTATATTAATTAAAAAATATATGAATACATTCATGGCATATAGCGAGACAGTGAATGCAATGAAACAAATAGAATACAGCGGGATACTGTGACGACCCGGCCCGTCGTCACGTGAGTTACCGTCCCGTTTTTTCCATATTATGTTGTTCTATGTTTCAATATTAGTATTTGAGTTGATCGGATAGAATTGAATTGATTTTAGTTGGAAATAAGACACATAGTCTCTTTGAAGGAAGCTTGTTTTGGAAAAGTCAACCGGAAGTTGACCATATAGTTAGAAGGCTCGGATGTGAATTCCGGTGATTTGTTTAGCTCCGGGAGGTGATTTGTGACGTAGGAGTGCGATCAAAATTGATTTTTGAGGCTCGGTGTAGAATTAGGCTTGAATTGGCGAAGTTTGAATTCTGGCGGATTCCGGTTGATAGGTGAGATTTTGATCCGAGGGTCGGAATGGAATTTCGAGAGTTGCTGTAGCTCCGTTAGGTAATTTTGGATATGCGTGCAAAGTTTCAAGTCATTCAGAGATGTTTAGGTCGGGTTTTTGATCGAATGTGCAATTCGAAAGTTTTGATGAAAACTAGGCTTGAATCCGATGTGTTTTATTGGTTTTAGCGTTGTTTGACGTGTTTTAAGGATTGAAACAGGTTTGAATAAGGTTGTTGGATGTGTTGGTGTTTTTGGTTGAGGTCCCGGGGGCCTCGGGGTGATTTCGGATGGTTAAACGGGAGTTTGAAGCCTTTGTTGCAGTCAGATTTTTCTGTCTTCTGATATTTCCGCATCTGCAGAAAAGGAGCCACTTAAGCGGTTCCGCAGATACGGTAGGGGAGCCGCAGAAGCGATCGTCAGTGGCCCAGGGGAGTTCCGCATAAGCGGAAGGTTGGACGCGTAAGCGGATTTTTGACCGCATAAGCGGTTGGAGTTAAACCGCATAAGCGGTCCCAGTAGTTTTAAGTGAGACCGCATAAGCGGTCGATTTTATCACATAAGCGGTACTGCAGGTGCGGTTAAAGGACCGCAGAAGCGGAAATCGGGCATGTGTTATAGTGAACAGTGTTCACGAACTTGGAAAAGAAGAAAAATATTTTAGACTTCGGGAAGAGGCGATTTTGGGCGATTTGGAGAGATTCGAAGGGGATTCCATCAGGTATGAATTTATAGACTCGAATAATGTTGTTATGGTTTAAAAACAAGGATTTAAACACTGAAAATCTAAGGATTTAAGGGGTAATAATGGAGGTCAGGGCTTGAAACCTAAGAAAGTGTAAACTTGGAATTTGAGGGATCAAATGGACTCCGATTTTGATGAATTCGATATGGGTAGACTCGTGGCGAGTCGAGGAGTCCGGTAATGTAAATTTCGTAATTTTTTGAGAAGTGGGCCCGGGGCTCGGGTTTTGCTAGTTTCGAGATTTTTGCTATATTTCGATTGTTTTCGATT
>MU675784.1:61709-92875 GCA_026770625.1 Nicotiana glauca
TATACTTACGACCGATATTCGGTATTTTTTTTGTAATGAGCAAATTTGGCTCGATGTGCATCTCCTTATGTGAATATATGTATGGATCAGGTGGCACGCCACCATGGATATGTGTGGATCGGGTGGTATGCCGCCACGAGTATGTTATCAGGATCGGGTTGCACGCTGCAACAGTGTGATGTTGAGAACAGTTTTCCATATGTTACTTGGTATGTCTTGCTTCCTGGTTTCCAAAAAAAGTCCGTATTAGGTGTTGCTCGGCGAATAGCGCATAGGTTGTGTCCTTTCAGGATTGAATGGTATATATTACTTACTTCACTGTGGGTGTGATGGACTGCTTGGTTTCAGACATCAATCTATGTGTAGCTGTCTATTTTGAGCATAGCGACTTGAGGTACTTCATGTGTAACAGTGTTTGGATAAGATCGCGCATTGTAGCGAGGCTACGTGGAGATTAGACCCTTCGGGGTAGGTTCAGGTATTCTATTTCTATGATGTGGGACAGGGTCCCATCCTTGTGTTGTGATGGTACTGAGGAGTTTGAGTTACAGCTCTTTCGTTTGAGTCATTTGTCAAGATTTGAGTATGTTCAGACCGCCCATCATTGGTGCGTGAATTATGCAAGTTGTGGCTTAGGCCTGTGATGAGTTGTCATATCACGAGAGTGGTGCGTTGAATTCGAGGGATCGTTGGAGTCATTAATGAACACGAACATATTTGATTGCAGCTTGTTGCAAGAATAATACTGAGGTTCGAGTTTATTCTGAATATTGACGTGAGGTTATGATTTTGGATATGATTTCGGAAATCTGCTGTGGTATTAGTCAAAAAGGGAGTGGTTGATCTGAGAAATGGTTACGGTTTGCTGTGTGTTTAATTACCATTGATAGGATATGAAGTGTTGGAATGAGGCTCTAGCTATTGAGAGGTTTCTATCGGTATATGGTCGTTGTGGACAACTCCTGTGAATTAAAGTTATCGTTTCAAGTGCCAGATTATGTGGTATACCATGTGATTTCATTGAGGTGCAAGTATGGATTATTACAGCTGGTTCGGGACTATTCAAAGTATAGGTGCGAGGTTTGATCGTATTGATGGTTTCAGAAGTGAAAAGGTAGTTCTGTGAATTATGGGCTGGACTGGATTGGGTAATTTCAGCCATGTTGTGTTATCAGACCTATAAGAGATAGGGTGATGTGGGATCACCTCGGGTATATGCCTGGTAAGGTTGTTCAGTCCTTGGTTGGCTTCTAGGACAACTCTGGGTACGATCGAGGACGAGCGTTTGTTTAAGTTGGGGAGGATGTGACGATCCGGCCCGTCGTCACGTGAGTTACCGTCCCGTTTTCCCCATATTATGTTGTTCTATGTTTCAATATCAGTATTTGAGATGATCGGATAGAATTGAATTGGTTTTAGTTGGAAATGAGGCACATAGTCTCTTTGAAGGAAGCTTGTTTTGAAAAAGTCAACCGGAGGTTGATCATATAGTTAGAAGGCCCGGATGTGAATTTCGGTGATTTGGTTAGCTCCGGGAGGTGATTTGTGACGTAAGAGTGCGATCGAAATTGATTTTGGAGGCTCGGTGTAGAATTAGGCTTGAATTGGAGAAGTTTGAATTCTGGCAGATTCCGGTTGATAGGTGAGATTTTGATCCGAGGGTCGGAATGGAATTCCGAGAGTTGCAGTAACTCGTTAGGTGATTTTGTATATGCGTGAAAAGTTTCAGGTCGTTCGGACGTGTTTAGGTCGGGTTTTTGATCGAATGTGCAATTCGGAAGTTTTGATGAAAACTAGGCTTGAATCCGATATGTTTTATTGGTTTTAGCGTTGTTTGACGTGTTTTGAGGATTGGAACAAGTTTGAATAAGGTTGTTGGATGTGTTGGTGTTTTTGGTTGAGGTCCCGGGGGCCTCGGGGTGATTTCGGATGGTTAAACGGGAGTTTGAAGCCTTTGTTGCAGTCAGATTTTTCTGTCTTTTGGTATTTTCGCATCTGCGAAAAAGGAGCCGCTTAAGCGGTTCCGCAGATGCGGTGGGGGAGCCGCAGAGACGATCGTCAGTGGCCCAGGGGAATTCCGCATAAGCGGAAGGTTGGACGCGTAAGCGGATTTTTGACCGCATAAGCGGTCGGAGTTAAAATAAACGATGCTTGGAATCGCATAAGCGATCCCAGTGGTTTTAAGTGAGACCGCATAAGCGGTCGATTTTATCACATAAGCAGTACTGCAGGTACGGTTAAAGGACCGCTAGAAGCGGAAATCGGGCCTGTGTTATAGTGAACAGTGTTCACGAACTTGGAAAAGAAGAAAAATATTTTAGACTTCGGGAAAAGGCGATTTTGGGCGATTTGGAGAGATTCGAAGGGGATTCCATTAGGTATGAATTTATAGACTAGAATAATGTTGTTATGGTGTAAAAACAAGAATTTAAACACTGAAAATCCAAGGATTTAAGGGGTAAAAATGGATGCTAGGGCTTGAAACCTAAGAAAGTGTAAACTTGGAATTTGAGGGGTCAAATGGACTCCGATTTTGATGAATTTGATATGGGTAGACTCGTGGCGAGTCGAGGAGTACGGTAATGTAAATTTCGTAATTTTTTGAGAAGTGGGCCCGGGGCTCGGGTTTGCTAGTTTCGAGATTTTTGCTATATTTCGATTGTTTTCGATTGGGTGTTGTCCCATTGGTATATTGTGATGTATTCGCTCTGTTTTTGGTTAGATTTGACGCGCGTGGAGGCCAATTTGAGGGGCAAAGGCGTTGCGAGCGAGGAATTTCACTGGTTCGAGGTGAGTAATACTTGTGAATAATATCCTGAGGGTTTGAAACCCCGGATTTGCACATCATAGTGCTGTATTTTGGTGACTTACATGCCAGGTATGAGCATGGGGTAGAGCACCGTTAGGGATTGTGACTTGGTCCGTCTCGGTTGTTGATTTTACTGCGTGATTGACTGAAACTTACTTGATACTATTATGATTTGGGCTGATTGCCCTATGTTGGGCTTCGTGCCGATTATTTGGATCCTTCGGGAATCGGTATCACTATTTTTGCATTACTTTGCATATTATTTGGTCTTAGTCCAAGGTTTTAATATGGTTTTGCAAACTCAGTTATTTTTTTCTAAGATTTGAAAACTTAAACAATATGTTATTGTCGTTTTGAGCTGAGGACCCTCATGTTAATATTGCCCAAGTGGCTTATGTGCATTTCTGGACTGAGCATGGATCGGGCTGCGCGCCGCAGCAGTGTTATAGTGATTTCTGAATATAAGGATGGCTCGGTCTGCACGCCGCAACGATGATATATTGATATTGAGGCCGAGAGCCTGTTTGAAGCCAAGACATGGCTGATATTGAGCTTGGGCTGTAGGAGCCCCTCCGGAGTCTGTACACACCCCCAGTGAGCGCCGTCGACGTTAAATGGATCGGACTGCACGCCGCAGTGGGTACCGGAGTGTATCGTTCATGTGAATTGCATTGCATTCACGCATTGATTCCTGTCTGTACTACGTGACATGACATTTAGCACTCTCATATCATTGGCATCCATTCTATTTCTTGCACTGTATACCAGATACCCTGATGTTATTTGTAATTAGAGTGCTATGCCCGAGGGGCTGACTTGTGTGCAGATTTGCACTACCTGATATCGCATTCATATGCTTACTGTATAAAAATGAATATTTTCAAAAGAGATTTTAAACTGAGCAAGATGTTTCTAAAGAATTTTCACGGTTTTACTATTTTTCTCAAAGGGTTGTACTGTCTTTTATAGCATTTTGGAGTGCTCATACGTGTTTTCTTATCGCTCAGATATTATTCACTCTTATTACCACTGAGTTGGAAGTACTCACTTTACCCCCTACACCTCGCGTGCAGTTGCATGTATTGTTCACCCGGTAG
Source organism: Nicotiana glauca (assembly GCA_026770625.1). NCBI lineage: Eukaryota > Viridiplantae > Streptophyta > Magnoliopsida > Solanales > Solanaceae > Nicotiana > Nicotiana glauca. Next base: position 65,616 of record MU675784.1, read on the forward strand.
CGAGTTAGTAGCGGATTGAAGGTATTGCTATTGTAGCTAAGCAAGGTGACCGCCGGCGTTCGCGGCACCGTGTTTCTTCTTCTTTTTGATTTTCAGATTTTACTCTATGTATTATATATTTTGAAATTGTAATAAAGATTTTCCTAGATGCTCGTGACTTGTGACACCCCGGTCGGGTTGTGTGGGGTTGTAGTCCTGATTATTATTGCTGTTAAGCTGTATCACTTTACTCATTTATGCTTAAATAATTTTAAAAGGAAGTGAATTGGGTTAGTTAGCTGGCCTTGTCTTCACGAGAGGCGCTATCACGACCAGTGTGGGTTTGGGTCGTGACAGATACATTGAAATATAATGAAAAAAAGACAGTGAATACAGTAAAATACATCGAGATACATTGCATTGCAATAGAAAAAAAAAGACAATGAATACAATAAAAATACAACATAATACGTTGAAAATACATTAAAATATATTAACAGAAAATCAAATTGGTCAGCCCCAAACTCCGTCGTCTTTGTTCAAGAACAAACCCTAATTTTCGGCGAATCTACTGTCAAGCAAAAACCCCGAGTCTCACTGTTCCCACGCATTACCATTGTAGCAGAATTTGCATATTTGTTTGTGATTTTAGCAATCTTGTTCTTGCTAGGAAAACATCCACCTCTTTTTTCCATGATTTTTTTTTTCTTGAATTGAAAAGCAGAAATTTAGGAGCTATTTAAGGTGAAAGATTAGGATGTAACTAGAATGACGGAAGTTGGAAGATTAGGATGTAAACAGTATTCCAACTAGGTCAAGCAAATTTTCGACTACTCTGCCACGTCAACATAGCAGGCGGAGTCACCGGAAACTCTAGCGGTGTAATTAAGAACCTCGAAACTCAAACCTGATGCAAAATTCGGTTCGAAGATCCTTTACCAAATTACCGTGAACGGGTTATAAACATCACTGGTAACTTAAATATAGATAAGAAAATAGGGATAAACTATAATAACAGTGAAGAAGTTGAGGAGATAGTGGAAGTTTCTAGAGCACAAGAAGATTTGATTCGAGTTTACGAAAGGGTATTGCTGGTTGACGGAAATGAAGGCGGGGCAGTTGGGTGTAGATTGCTCGCAATTAAAAGTCAAATTGAAAATTACTGTTTGCGACTAATGGTAGGTGATGTGGGTGAGAGGAATTTTGAGATTGAGCATCGTATTTTCGGGGAATGGGGGAAGAGAATGACATGTATCAAAGTAGAGAAAGAAAGAAAACAGTGTAACTGAATAGCGTATTTAGTGGCTTAGGAGGTAGGAGGTAACCAAAATTAGACATTTTGCTATAAACATTAAAAGGTATCTATAGAATATAATTTTTTTAAATTGTATTAATTTAAAATAAATAAGGTGTTAACCTTTACTATAGAAGGTAAAAATTCCTAAAAATAAATTCATTTACCTTGTATAGTCCAAATTAATTCTTCAACCCAAATATATTTAAGATTTAGTCCAAATCTTGTATGGACTTAACCCAACAAATTTTTTTATGTCTACACTAACTTTTTTCGAAACGGTATATTCTCTATAGGTTGGACATTCATCCATGCCGTGATGGTGCAATTGAATGTTCATTCGATCATTGTTTATCATGAAAGTAAAAATATAATGGGAGTTAGATATTACATGTGAAAACCTTTTTGAACATAACATGTCTTAATGATGTAAATATTATAAGTATTTCTAGACCTTGAAACATAGCAGTTCATACTTCTCTAGGCTTTTGATATCTTTTTTACATAGTGTTTGGAAGAATATTTTTTTAAATACTGCCACGAGGAACCATCAATTCCTCTCCTGAAAAGACTAGCTTCATAGGAAAAGAGATACTTCCTTCCTCTTACTTTCTTTATTTGTTGCACGGAAAAGGTTCAAAATGCCGCTAACCTATTGAAAAGGGTTTAAAAATATCATTCATCTACTTATTTGGCTAAAAATATCCCTTCATTAACCTTTTTGGTTCATTTATGTCCTTTGACCGTTTGATCAATGCTAAATTATTATTTTTTTATAAAACTTAAAAAAAATTATTTTGTAAAATAGTTTTATTTTTTTAAACTAATGAACCCAATAGTCCACTAATTTAGTAAATTCTTATTCTTTTTTCAGTTTACACAAATATTAATTCAGTTTTTACAAAAAAAATACTTTTTATTTGTTTTTTTTTTCAATTTTTAAAGCATTTGTTTTTTGGTAAAAACTGAAAAATATTTGTAAAAATATAAAACAATCTTTTTAATAAAATATTTTCGATTTTTAAAAATTGAAAAAAATATTTTCTACAGAATATTATCATTTTTAAAAAAAAACATAAATATTTTTACTTTTAAAAAAAATCTGAAAAACGAAAATAAAAAGAAATGATTTAAAAATCTGAAAATCTGAAAAAATGAAAAAGGAATATTTTGTTGAAAATATTTTTTTTAGTTTTTTAAAAACGAAAATATTTTATTAGAAATATTATTTTTCTATTTTTACAACTTTTTTCCATTTTTTAATAAAAAATACTTTTAAAAAATATTTTTTTGTAAAAACTGGAAAAAAGACTTTACTAAATTGGTGGACTATTGGGTTCATTGGTTTAAAAAAATAAAACTATTTTGTAAAATAATTTTTTTAAGTTTTACAAAAAAAAAAATTAATTTAGCATTGACCTAACGGTCAAAGGGCATAAGTGAACCAAAATGGTTGGTGGAGGGGTATTTTTAGCCTAATAGGTGGATGAAGGGGTATTTTTAGCCCAATAAATGAATGGAGGATATTTTTAAACCTTTTTCAATAGGTTAGGTGCATTTTGAACCTTTTTCAATTTGTTGCATCTAGTCCTGAGACACTTATTCTTTACTAATACTTAATTTCACTAATTAAAGGCATTGCAATCCAATTAAATCGTAATAAAATCAAATAAAATGCAAGAGATAACAAAGAAAAATTATAGGAAAGTAATAAAAGTTCTTATTTGTGTGGTGTATCGCATAACTTGATTGGTTACAATTTTTACTTTTGAACTGTAATATAAGATGAGAAGTACAAGTAACTAATATTTATAGTAGAGATAAGTGAAAGAGGAAGAGACTTTAGTAAGTAACTGTTGGGATTTTAAGTGATTTTAAGTATATGATATGCTTAAAATTGGGTGAACGAGAAATAGAGGGAAATGAAAATTTTAAGTGAAATTTTAAGTTTCCTTCCTTGGAAAAGGCACATTGTCCCATATTGGAAGAGGAAGAGATTTTTATGGGTATATAAGCAATTGTTCTTCTTTTAGCTCTTAAAGAGTTGAGAAGAAGGCAAGCCTTGCGTTGTCATTGTCACTCGCTCGGCTTAGGCTTCGGCTTTGTTAATAGTAACATATTAATAGAAATGTTATTAAATATTTATTTTAATAACAGAATATTAATATTAAATCCAATATGTTTTTCAGTTGTGTAACTGAAAATTAAACTACCCTCTTCAATATTTTCTCTTTATTTTCCCTCTTCATTATTGAGTAAATAGCCATTTATGTTATAGCATTTATATTGTGGTCGTTTTGCATAAACAACCATTCTGAAGAGTTGCACCTCTTCAGATTTCAGCCCAACTTTGGCTATAAATACAAGAGTACTCTGCTCAGAATTTTAATACGAATTTCCTGAGTTTTTTTTCCTTTCTTCCGCATATTTTAACTTCAAAGAAAGCAACAGTAAGTGTGATTTGCTACCGAACTTTGTGTTCGCTGAAACACTGGGGTTTAAAGTACCACTACACCAATATGTAATTCGTTCTGTGAGGAAATAATCCATAACATTGGGTACTAGGAGGAGATTAAATTCCTTAAGGAAACACTGTGAATTCAGTGGGATCGAATTGATTTTTGTTATTTCGTTTACATTTCTGTTTATGTTATTTTATTTTCTCCAGAATTATTTTACAAATACAGATTATTAACAAGCTTAAGGAATTTAATATATTTTCTGTATTTGTACTCACTATTTCTGGAGAGTAAAACCTTTATGGTTTTGTACTCTATTGGAGATTAAAATCTACGTGATTTTAATATTTGTGTTATTCTTTTACAGAAATGACTAATAATAATGTGAACCAAACTGTTCCAATGGTGACTGCCAATGCCTCAACGAGCCGAACAACGCCGACAGCATTGGCACCAGCGGAGAAATTCGGAAAATTTTTGGGATTGATTTCAAGCGCTGGCAGCAAAAGACGTTCTTCTATTTGACTACTCTAAGTCTCCAGAAGTTCATCAAAGAAGATGTTTATGTGTTGTCCGATGAAACTCCAGAAACTGAACGCTTTGTCGTGATTGAGGAGTGAAAACATTCAGATTTTTTGTGCAAGAATTGTATTCTAAGTAGGTTGGAGGATGCTTTGTATAATGTCTACAGTGGCGTGGAAACATCAAAAGAACTGCGGACTACGCTTGAAAAGAAATACAAAACTGAAGATGCCGGGTTAAAGAAGTTCGTTGTTGTAAAGTTTTTGGACTATAAAATGATAGATAACAAGTCTGTTATTACCCAAGTCCAGAAATTGCAAGTGATTATTCACGATCTCCTTGCTGAAGGTATAAATCAAATTAATACTGATGTTAAAAGTAGTAATCTTAGTATTTTTACTAACATAAATTACATTGAAGTTCTTGTCATCAATGAAGCATTCTAAGTAGCAGCAATGATTGAGAAGTTTCCTCCTTTGTGGAAGAACTCCAAAAACTACTTGAAACACAAATGCAAGGAGATATCCCTTGAAGATCTCATTGTTCAGTTGAGAATCGAAGAGGACAACAAAGCTGCTGAAAAGAGAGGCCGTGGAAATTTAACAATAATAGGAGCAAATATTATTGAAGAGAAAAAAAGAGGAAGACGGCTTTTGGACCGAAATACAACCCAAGCAAGAAGCTTTTCAGTGGAAATTGCTACGATTATGGAAAAGCCGAACACAAATCTATGGAGTGTCGTGATTCGAAGAAAGACAAGAAGAAGGGTCAAACAAACATGGTTGAAAAGCATGATGATGTTGATGACTTATGTGTCATGCTTTCCGAATGCAACTTTGTGGGCAATCCTAAAGAGTGGTAGATTGATTCTGGAGTCACTCCCCATGTTTGTGCTGTTAGAGAAGCTTTTGCTACTTATGCTCCTGTTGGACCCGATGAGACGCTTTCTATGGGAAATGCTGCAAAGGCCAAGATTGAAGGAAGTGGGAAGATATTTCTCAAAATGACTTCCGGCAAAGTGGTGACTTTGAACAACGTCCTTCATGTTCCCGAGATTAGGATGAATTTAGTCTCTGATAGACTTTTTGTTAAAAATAGTTTTAAATGTATTTTTGTTTCCGATAAGGTTGTAATAAGTAAGAACGAAATATTTGTAGAAAAATGTTATCTCACTGAGGGCCTTTTCAAGCTCTATGTAATGGTTGTTGAAAATAATAATAAAATTTCAGCTTCGTCTTACTTACTCGAGTCAAATGAATTATGGCATATACGTTTGGGTCATGTTAATTATAAAACCTTAAGGTAAATGATTAATTTGGAAGTATTGCCTAAATTTGAATGAGACAAATCAAAATGTCAAATATGTGTGGAATCTAAGTGTGTTAAACATCCTTATAAGTCAGTTGAAAGGAATTCAGATCCTTTAGACTTAATTCATAAAGATATTTGCGATATTAAGTCAATACCATATCGCGGTGGAAAGAAGTATTTCATAACTTTTATTGAAGATAGTACTCGATATTGCGATGTTTACTCATTTAGTAGTAAAGATGAAGCAATAGACGCATTCAAGCAATACGAAAATGAAGCTGAAACGCAACTTAACAAGAAAATTAAAATGATAAGAAGTGATAGGGGCGGTGAATATAAATCTCCTTTTGAACAAATAAGTTCAGAATATGGAATTATTCATCAAACAATGGCCCCTCACACGCCCCAATCCAATGGGATTGCAGAAAGAAAGAACCGTTCATTAAAGGAGATGATGAACTGTCACGACCCAATTCTAAAAGCCGATCGTGATGGCGCCTCTCGTGAAGACAAGGCCAGCTAGACTAACACAAAACTCCTTTATAAGCAGTAGCTTAACATAAACAATTCTAAACATGATTTAATAACCATAATGTGCGGATACAATAAGGGAAACCATCCCAACACAGCCCAAACCGGGGTGTCACAAGTCACGAGCATCTATAAGGCTGAAATTACATTTACAAGTCTAGAAGTACACTGAACAAGAATAATGAATGTCACAGAAAGAAAACGGTGCTGCGAATGCGGGCAGTCACCTCGCTAAGCTCTTACAACTCTGCCTCCAAACAGCCTATACCCGTTGTCGGGTGAATAAATACCTGCAACTGCACACGAGGTGCAGACAGTAAAGTGAGTACTCCAACTCAGTGAGTAATAAAAATAAATAATGACTGAAAGCATGAAATCTCATAAAGGCACAATTAACGCTATCTCAAGCAGTAAAATCAGTTATACAATAAAATCGCGAAGTATTAGATAAATCTCTTTTAAAACAGTGAAGACAAATAATTTTAACAAGTAAGAAATAATCAGAAACCTGCCCCTCGGGCTCAATATCAAACTCTCAGTACAGTATCAGCCCCGCGGGCTCACTCCTAACTCACATGGTACAACATCAGCCTCTCGGATTCACTCCCAACTCACAAAGTACAATATCAGCCTCTCGGACTCACTCCCAACTCACCTGGGTACCCACGCTCATTGTGGGAGTGCAGACTCCGGAGGGGCTCCTACAGCCCAAGCTCTATATCATCATAAGGCTTTAAAGCCTGTCACATCAACATAAGGCCTTAAAGCCTTCTCACATCACACTCGAGGCCTGAAAGCCTCCTTACATCACTCAACATATCCTCACATATGGTCCTCGGCCTCAATCAGTCCAGAAAATAATCATACGCCCCTTGGGCATCAGTAAAACACTGGTGCTCAGCTCAAACAACATTAAAAATATCATTTAAATCTCAAGTTGAGTTCATGAAACAGTATAATTCAGTTGGACTGAGTTCAAATAACATTTCAATTAATGAGGAAAAACAATGATGGAAATCCACAAAGGATTTCAAATAGTCTGCACGAAGCCCAAGTATGGCAATAAACCCAAATCATAGTGAAAAACATCAAGTCTTTATCAAATACGCGGTAAAATATCAATCGGGATGGACCAAGTCACAATTCCCAATAGTAAATGACTCCGCTCTCGTCATACAACGCGTGTTTCGTCTCAACATAGCACTACGTTGTACAAATCCTGGGTTTCAAACCCTCAGGACATCATTTAAAATTATTACTCACCTCTAGACGGCCAAAAGTCTAGCTCGTTATGCCCTTGCCTCTCGAATTGTCCTCCTCGCGCGACAAATCTGCCCAAAATCACAACGAATAGGTTGCATTATACTAAATAGACAATACCCAATCAAATACAATCGAAAAATATCAAAATTCACGAATTTGACAAAACCCGAGCCCCGGGCCTACGTCTCGAAACTCAGAAATTATTACATCAACGGGTTCCTTATATCTCCACGAGTCTAACCATATAAAAATTATCCAATTCTGACACCATTTGGTCCTTCAAATCATCATTTTATATTTTTGAAAGATTCCACAATTTTCTTCCCAAATTCCATCCCAAATCATAAATTAAATGATGAATTCAATGATATATTCATGTACTCTAGCCAAATCTGAGTTAGAATTACTTACCCCGATAAAATCGCCAAAATCTGAGCTCTCTAGGTCAAAATATCAAATAAAACCCAAAAACTCGTATTTATAGAAGTAGCCCCAGATTTTTACCTCCGCGACCGCGCAAAAATGACCGCGGTCCGCGCCAAACTCGCGCGGTCTGCGCCCTTTTTTGACTGCAGTGATAGGCTTCTGTATTTTTGCCATAACTTTCGCTACAGATGTCCAAATTGCAATATCCTTACCTTTCTTGAAACTAGACACGAAGGAATACAACTTTTGTCTTTGAATCGTCTCAAAATTCCTTGTAAATCAAAAGATATGAGCTTCCGAAATAGGACCAGCGGCAGGTTCTTCACGGCGGCCGCGCCCCTTTTTGTGCGGTCCGTGCGATGCCTATCGCGGCCACGCCCATTTCTGTGCGGTCCGCACAGCACTCACCGCGGACGCACTTCTTTTTGTGCGGTCCGCACGGGTGGGTGCCGAGGCCTGCAACCCATCTGGACCTTCTACATATATGATTTTCGGCTTAAAACATCCCGGAACCTACCCGGAACTCACCCGAATTCCCGGGACTTCAAACCAATTGTACCAACACTTCCTAAAACCTTATTCAAACATGTTCCAATCATCAAAACACTTCAAACAATATCAAATCTGTCAAAACACATAGGATTAAAGCCTAAGTTTCTAAAATCTTCCGAAACACGTTTTTAATCAAAACCCAACCAAATCACGTCCGAATGACCTGAAATTTTGCAGACACATCCCAAATGACAAAATGACGCTACATCAACTTTCGGAATTCCATTATGACTCCCGGATCAAAATCTCACCTACCAATCGGAATTCGCCAAAATACTAACTCCGCCAATTCAAGCCTGATTCTACATCGGACCTCCAAAATCATTTCCGATCACACTCCTAAGTCATAAATCATCATCCCCTAAAGCTAACTGAATCATCGAAATTCAAATCCGAACCCCCTAACTCAATAGTCAACATCCGATTGACTTTTCTAACTTAAGGCTTCTTAAAAGAGACTAAGTGTCTCATTTCTTATTAAAACCACTTCAAATCAACTCGATTACACAAGATATGGATAATGACGCATAAGGAAGATGAAAATGGGAAAATCGGAGTGGTAACTCATGAGACGACGGGTCGGGTCGTCACATGAACGCATTATTGATAAGTTTTGGTTTGCCACAGAACTTGGGCGGAAGCTATTTTTATGGCTAGCCGTATACTAAATCGAGTACGCCATAGAAAAACACAATCCATTCCATATAAAAATGGAAAAGAAGGAAGCCCTACTTGAATTATTTTAAAGTGTGAGGATGTTTGGCAAAAGTGCAAGTTCCTAAACCTAAAAGAGTAAAAATAGGACCGAAAATCGTTGATTGTATTTTCATAGGATATGCGACTAATAGTAAAGCATATCGATTTCTGGTTTATAAATCAGAAGATTCCGACATTCATAATAATATGGTTATAGAATCAGATAGTGCTGAGTTCTTTGAAAATATTTATCCGTATAAAAAGGAATGTGAGTCGATTGGTGAAGGATCTAAACGACCTCGGGAAGAAAAAAAAAGAAAGTACACTTAATCAGGAGGATCCAAGATGTAGTAAACGTCAAAGAATGTCTACTTTATTTGAACAAGATTTTGTGACTTTCTTATTGGAAAATGAGCCTCAAACATTTAAAGAAGATATGTCTTCTTCGGAATCATTATTTTGAAAAGAGGCAATCAATAGTGAAATAGAATCCATACTGAACAACTATACATGGGAAGTGGTTGATCTTCCTCCTGGAAATAAACCGTTGGGTTCTAAATGGATCTTTAAGAGGAAAATGAAAGATGATAACACTATTGACAAATTTAAGGTAAGACTTGTGTTCAAAGGGTATAGACAATGAGAAGGTCTTGACTATTTCGATACATACTCTCCAGTCACAAGAATTACGTCCATACGAACGTTAGGAGCGTTAGCTGCAGTTTATGGTATTGAAATTCATCAATGGATGTTAAGACAACTTTCTTAAATGGAGAGTTGGAGGAAGAAATTTACATGGAACTCCTGAAGGGTTTGTGGTTCCAGGTAAATAAAATAAGGTATGTATACTTGTTAAGTCCCTTTACGGACTAAAACAAGCACCCAAACAATGTCATGCAAAATTTGACTAAATAATGTTGTCAAATAATTTTAAAATAAATGAATGTGATAAATGTATTTACATTAAAAATTTTCCAAATCACATAGTCATTGTTTGCTTATATATGGATGATATGCTGATAATGAGTAATGACATCGCCAACATAAATGTGACTAAGCGCATGCTAACTGGCAAGTTTGATATGAAAGACTTAGAGTTGCTGATTTAATTTTGGGAATTAAGATCCATAAGACTTCTAAAGGTATGGCATTGTCACAATGTCATAATATTAAGATAGTACTTGAAAAATTCAAGTACTTGGGCTTTAAAGTTGCAAAGACTCCAATTGACGTGAATCTTGCATTAGCAAAGAACAAAGGCCAAAGCATACCACAATTGGATTATGCTCGTGTGTTGGGTTGCTTAATGTACATCATGAATTGTATACGACCATATATAGCTTGTGTGATAAGTAAATTGAGTCGATATATGAGCAATCCAATTCAATCTCATTGGATGGTCATGAAACAAGTTTTGGTGTATTTAGTACATACCCAGGACTTTGCTTTTCACTACAGTAAATATCCTACGGTTATTGAGGGATACTGTGATGTAAATTGGATCACCGGATCAACTGATTCCAAGTCCACAAAAGGATATGTATTCACTATTGGTGGAGGAGCGGTATCTTGAAAGTCGTCCAAACAAACTTGTATTACCCGCTCTACAATGGAGGCTGAATTCATAGCCTTAAATAAAGCCAGTGGAGAAACTAATTGGCTCTGGAATTTCTTGGAAGATATTCCATTTTGGCCCAAACCCTTGGCACCAATATGCATACATTGCGATAGTCAAACGGTAATTGGAAGGGCTGGGAGCGTTATGTAAAACGGTAAATTTCATCATATATGACGAAGATATAAAATCGTTAGGTAATTAATCTCTAGAGGAATTATCATGATTGATTATGTGAAGTTAAGTGATAATGTGTCGTATCCATTTACAAAAGGCCTAACTAGAGAGGTAACTGAGAAATTATCAAGGGGAATGGGACTGTGGGCGAGAACAAGTCATAGTGGCGGTAATTGTACCTAGAAGACTGGAGATCGCTAGATATAGGTTCAAGGAGATAAAAAAAAGTCATTAATGACGGTTCAACATTGTCAACTAAACTTTTGGTCCATTCTCGTGATAAGACAATGTTCAGTACCAAGGATAAAACATTAAGGATTTTTAATAATTTCTAAATTTGATACGGGGTATATCAAATAGTGTATCTACGGGATGACACACTTAGGAATCACCTATGTAAGTGTGAAGTGTTAGCCGCTTCAAGGAGAATTTTGTAAGGCCAATTCTCTATGCACTTATGAAACCAGGCGGTGTTCATGGCTGAAACGAACACAATAATGAGAACCAAAGACGGTTAAGGGTTGGTTGTGTGACTTATGGTTGTCTAGTTATATATCAAAGTTCGAAGGTTCAAAGATATCAAATCTACCGATTGACTGAGTATATCCGACATAAGTTCACTATGGAAAGTTCAAAGGGAAACCTACTTATCCAGATGTAATTAATCCTTGCTTGCGAATCGCGCAATTTTCATGCATATTTCCGTGATATAGCCATTCCTCATTCATATGGGGGATTATTGGGATTTTAAGCATATCATATGCTTAAAATAGAGTGAATGGGAAATGGAGGGAAATAAAAATTTTAAGTGAAATTTTAAGTTTTCTCCTGGCAAGGGGACATTGTCCCATATTGGAAGAGGAAGAGGTTTTTTATGGGTATATAAAAAATTGTTCTTCTTCTAGATTTTAAAGAGTTGAGAAGGAGGCAAGCCTCGCGCCGCCGTCGTCGTCGTCGTCGCTCACTCGGCTTTGGCTTCAGCTTCGGCTCCGGATTCGAATTCGGATTCGGATTTGGATTTGGTCAAATGATCGATTAATTGATTAATTTTTTGGACTAAATTTATTTATTAATAGTAAAATATTAACAAAAATATTATTAAATATTTGTTTTAATAACAAAATATGAATATTAAATCCAATCTGTTTTTCAGTTGTGTAACTGAAACTTAAACTACCCTCTTCAATTTTTTCTCTTTATTTTCCCTTTTTATTGTTGAGTAAATAGCCATTTATGTTATGATATTTATGTTGTAGCCATTTTGCATAAACAACCATTCTGAATAGTTGCACCTCTTCGGATTTCAGCCCAACTTTGGCTATAAATACAAGATTATTCTGCTCAAAATTTCAATACGAATTTCCTGTGTTCTTCTCTTTTCTTCTGCATATTTTAACTTCAAAGAAAGCAACAGTAAGTGTGATTTGTTATCGAACTTTGTGTTCGCTGAAATACTGGGGTTTGAAGTATCACTACACCAGTGTGTAATTCGTTCTATCCTGAAAGAAAATAATTGATAACCTTGGGTACTAGGAGGGGATTAAGATCCTTAAAGAAACACTGTGTATTCAGTGGGCTCGATTTAGTTTTTGTTATTTCGTTTACATTTCTATTTATGTTATTTTATTTTCTCCAAAATTAGTTTACAAATACGATTATTAACAATAGCAAGGTTAGCTCAATGAGAGGTTAGTAAAGCCTTTGGTTTAGGTTCACAAAATTTTTTAATAATAGATTTATGATACCATTTTCGTGAAAATATTAAAACTTAGAAGAAAAAAAAAAAAAAAAAGACAGTTTACTTAGTAATAGTAGAAATATTTTAGAACCTTAAATTAAACTAATCAAATCTTTATATTAATAAATAATTTATTTTTACAATAAGATCTGATATAATATATTGTAATCACATGGCAAACATCTTATAACTTGAATTAATTTACAAATATAATAAAATATTATTATTAAATATTTATTGTGAACTTAAATGCTTTATGTCTTGTAAAATACTACACTACAAATAACAAGAACGAATAGATTAAGGAGACACTAACTTTTTACATATGTGTATAGATATATACGTTCTATTAATAAAATTTAGTGGTCTTATTAAAAATGACTTTAGGACACTAGTTTTATTGACTATCCGTGGCAAGTAATAGTTGCTTCAGATTTGAAGATTATCCCCTTTCTAGTAAAGAGGGTTGTCTAACTGTCCTACGTTGAAAGACAAGGTTAAGAGTTTGGAAGAATTAAGATTCTTGATCCTTGGAGATGGCTTACAGATATGTCGCTTGATAGATATTGTGAGTTGACTTAACATTAGTGAGGTCAAAATATGTATCGGGAATTGTATACGTCGGCATATTGGTAAAGGTTGGTCATGTTATCTTATTGCATGAGTTAGACTTGAATTTCTTTGGATTCAAAGAAATTGGGATTTTTAATCCAAAGAAATTGAGATTTTAACCTATCTATACTATAATAGAAACTTATTTACTACATTTATTTAGGTTCCTTATTAATTATTTTATATACCTACATTTACTAGTTTTATACAAAACTATAAAAAGGAGGAAGTAAAACATACCTTAAATATCAGTTACACATAATTCCCTACATTTAGGATACTCTTCCTTTTTCAAAGGATTACAAAATATCATCTGTCTTTGTACTTACCCACCGTAAGAAACTCACTGATATCCAAAATCATCACCTCTCTTTCATACAAATCAACCAATGCCACGACCCCAACCTCGGTCGTGATGACGCCCAACATATTGCTAGGCAAGCCTGACCAACTATCAACCTCAACCCTTTCCTTATAAAATTCATTACCAGCTAACGCAGTTTAAATACCAATTTAGCATTTTAAAAGTCTGAAACAGTAAGTTAAATATGCGGAAAACAAAGACAACACCAATACATAGCCCACCGATCTGGTGTCACAAGTCAAGAGCCTCTATCACAAGTCTGAACATCCTAATACAGAAAATGACTAGAATTACGGAAAATAATAAGATAGAAGGAGTAATCGGGTCTGCGGACGCCATGCAGCTACCTCGATATCTCCGGCAAACTCTGATCAATGGGGGAACTCACACTCAGCCTCTGGAACAACTGGATCTCCACACAAGGTGCAGGGAGTAATGTGAGTACTCCGACCCAGTGAGTAATAAATATAAATAATGACTGAAAGCATAAAAATACGTAAAGGCATAAAGCAGTTCTATATCAAAGCAGTGAAATCACTTAAACAATAAACCAGCGAAGAAGTTGAATGAAATCTCTCCAAATCAGATAAAACATGTAGTTTAATAGGTAATAACAAGTAGAAATCCGCCCCTTGGGCTCACTCTCATCACTTAGCACTCAATCTCAACATTCGGCTCATATACTCTCATAGTAACAGAAATCAGAATAACCGCTGTGGCGTGTAGTCCGATCCGTATATCATTGCGGCGTGCAGCCCGATCCATATAGATAGTCGATTGCACTTACTGGGGGTGTGCAGAATCGGGAGGGGCTCCTACAACCCAAGCGCTATATTACTGTGGCGCGCAGCCCAATCCAGATAAACATTTGCTGTAATGTGCAGCCCGATCCATAATATATATAACATCCTCACTGTTGGGGTTCTCAACCCCTCTCAGTCATTTTTTACTCACAACCTCTTGGGCACAATAATATAAGGTAGGGATCTCAACCCTCATATTCCTCTCATTTAGAATTAGCATTGGTAACACCGGTTCACATCTTTTAGACAAATAGAAACATGACTGAGGATATGATTTTTATCAAGTAAAGTGAGGAAAATCAGTCAAAATGCCCCTAAGGGTTCTACAGGTCGGCACAAGGCCCTAAACATGAAAACTAGCCCAAATCATAATGATAACAAATAAGTCTCAGTAAAATAAATAGTAAATTCATCAATCGTGACGGACCAAGTCGCAATCCCCAACGATGCTCTACCCCATGCTCGCTATCCGGCGTGCAAGTCACCTCAATATAGCATTACGATGTGCAATCCAGGGTTTCAAACCCTCAGGATATCATTTAACATTATTACTCACCTCGAACCAGCTAAAGCTCTAGCTCGCTATGCCCTTGCCTCTCAAATCGGCCTCCTCGCGCATCGAATATGACCAAAACCACAACGAATATGTCACAATAGGCTAAGGTAACAAAACCCAATCAAAAACAATAAAAAAATATCAAAAATATAGAAATTAGCAAAACCTGAGCCCCGGGCCCACTTCTCGAAACTCAGAAATTTTTACATCTTGTCACTCCACGAGTCTATGCATATAAAGAACACCAAAATCGGTGTCCAAATGACCCCTCAAATCCCTATTTAAAATCTCAAAATCCCAAGCCCTAGTTCTTCCATTTTTGGCTAAATTTCCATGAATTTCTAGGTTAATTTCACATTATAATCACGTTTTTAGTTCATAAAACTTACCTCCAATCAATTCTCCTTGAATCCCTCTTCAATTTCCCTCAAAGAGCTCTCAAAATATTCAACAATAGTGGAAAAATGACTTAGGCTCGCGGATGAAATGTTTAAAAACCTACTGCCGAGTTCCTGACATTCCTTCATCGCGTTTGCGACCTCAGTCTCGCGAAAGCGAAGCACACTTTTTAATTCCTAAAAAATAACCCTATGCAAACGTGACAGAGTCCAGCGTACGCGATGCTTTAAATCCCCAGACCTACGCGAACGCGAGTACACAAGAGCGAATGCGAAGAACAATCTTCCACTGGACCCCCAACCCCTATACGCGAATGCGAAGGGGCTGATGCTAAAACACGAAGCTCAACCCCCTTAGCCTTCCGTGAACGCGAGCCTCTGACGCGAACGCGAAGGCTTAAATTTCTGCCTTCCAAATTCCTTCTTCACGAACGCGAGGTCCTTTACGCGAACATGAAGAGATAAATCTCTGCAACACCTTAAATGAAAATCTGCAACTCCTCAAAGCCAAAAATGGTCCGATTGACCATCCGAAACTCACCCGTGGCCCCCGATACCTCAACCAAAAGTACCGACACATCCTAAAACCTCATTCAAACTTGTTCCAATCATCAAAATACCTCAAACAACACCAAAACCATCAAATTACATCGAATTCAAGCCTAAGTTCTTCTAAAACTTTCGAAACACACATTTGATAAAAAACCCAACTAAATCACCTCCAAATGACCTGAAATTTTACACACACATCCCAATTCACATAACGAAGCTACATCAACTCTCAGAATTCCATTCCGAATCCCGGATCAAAATCTCGCCTATCAACCGGAAATTGACAAAATACTAACTTCGCCAATTTAAGCCTAATTCTACACCTGACCTCCAAAACCAATTTCGATCTCGCTCCTAAGCCTTAAATCACCTCCCAAAACTAACTGAACCATTGGAATTCACATTCGAGCCCTCTAACACATAAGTCAACATCCGGTTGACTTTTCCAACTTAAGCCTTCTTAAAAGAGACTAAGTGTCTCATTTCTTACCAAATTCCACTCCAACCCAAACCAAAACAACTTGACCACATAAGACACGGATAACGAAGCATAAAGAAGTAGAATTGGAAAAAATGGAGCGATAACTCATGAGACGACGGGTCGGGTCGTCACATCCTCCCCAACTTAAACAAACGCTCGTCCTCGAGCGAGTCAAGAAACATACATGAAGCCTCAAACAGGTGAGGATATCTATTCTGCATCTCCCGCTCGGTCTCCCAGGTAGCCTCCTCCACGGGCCGACCTGTCCACTGCACTTTCACTGAAGCAACATCTTTTGACCCACTGCACTTTCACTGAAGCAACATCTTTTGACCTCAACTTCCGAACCTGACGCTCCAAAATTGCTACTAGCTCTACATCATAAATCAAACACCCTCCAACTAAACCGTACTGAAATCCAGAACATGGGACGGGTCTCCAATATACTTCCGAAGCATAGAAACATGGAAAACTGGATGCACACTCGACAAGCTGGGTGGCAAGGCAAGCTCATAAGCCACCTACCCAATCCTCCAAAGTACCTCAAAAGGCCCATAAACCGCGGACTCAACTTCCCTTTCTTTCCGAATCTCATAACACCTTTCGTAGGCGAAACCTTCAACCGGACTTTCTCACCAACCATGTAGGATACATCTCGAACCTTCCTGTCCGCATAACTCTTTTGCCTCGACTGAGTCGTACGAAGTCTCTCCTGAATTACCTTCACTTTATCTAAAGCATCCTGAACCAAATCTGTCCCCAATAGCCTAGCCTCACTGGGCTCGAACCAACCAACTGGAGATCTACACCGCCTCCCATACAAAGCCTCATATGGGGCCATCTGAATACTTGACTGATAGCTGTTATTGTAGGCAAACTCTGCAAGCAGTGTAAACCAATCCCATGACCCTCCGAAGTCAATAACACAGGCGCGTAGCATATACTCTAGTATTTGAATGGTGCGCTCGTACTGCCCATCCGTCTGAGGGTGAAAGGTTGTGCTCAACTGTACCTAAGTACCCAACTCTCGCTGAACAGACTGCCAAAATTGAGAAGTAAACTGAGTGCCCCGATCTGATATGATGGAAACTGGGACATCATGCAATCAAACAATCTTCCAAATGTAAATCTTCTCCAGCCGCTCTAAAGAATAAGTTGTACAAACAGGAATGAAGTGCGTGGACTTGGTCAGCCTATCTACAATAACCCAAATAGCATCGAACTTCTTCAAAGTCCGTGAGAATCCAGTAACAAAATCCATAGTGATCCTCTCCCACTTCTACTCGTGAATAACCATCTGCTGATGCAAGCTACCCGGTCTCTGATGCTCATATTTCACCTGCTGACAATTGAGACATCGAGCTACAAACTCCATAATATCTTTCTTCATCGCCACCAATAGTGTTGTCTAAGATCCCGATACATCTTTGCGGCACCTAGATGAATGGAATACCGCGAGCTATGGCCTCCAATATCAACTCCCGAAGCCCATCCACATTGGGTACGCAAATCTGGCCCTGCAACCTCAACACACCATCATCACCAATGGTCATATATCTGGCATCATCGTGCTGAAACCTGTCCTTAAGGACAAGAAAATGCGGATCATCATACTGGCGCTCTCTGATGCGATCATACAAGGAAGACCGAGAAAGCACACAAGCCAACACCCGACTTGGCTCCGAAATATCTAGTCTCACAAACCGATTGGCCAAGGCCTGAACATCAACTGTAAGGGGCCTCTCCCCAACTGGAATATACGCCAAACTCCCCATACTCACTGCCTTTCGGCTCAAAGCATCGACCACTACATTGGCCTTCCCCAGATGATATAAAATAGTAATATCATAATCCTTAAGCAACTCTAGCCATCTCCATTGCCTCAAATTAAGATCCTTCTGCTTGCATAAATGCTGAAGACTACGATGATCAGTGAATACCTCACAAGATATGCCATACAAGTAATGCCTTCAAATATTCAATGCATGAACTATGGAAGCCAACTTCGAATCATGAACAGGGTAGTTCTTCTCATGGGGCTTCAACTGACGAGAAGCATAAGCAATAACTCTACCCTCTTACATTAATACACAACCAATTCCAACTCTCGAAGCATCACAATACACGGTATATGAACCTGAAGCTGAGGGCAAAACCAATACTGGAGCTGTGGTCAAAGCTATCTTGAGCTTCTGAAAGCTCTCCTCACACTCGTCCGACCATGCAAATGGAGCACCCTTGTAAGTCAACTTAGTTAAGGGCGATGCAATGGATGAGAATCCCTGAACAAACTAGCGGTAATAGCCTGCCAACCCAAGAAAACTATGAATCTCTGTGGCTGAGGACGTTCTAGGCCAACTCTGAACCGCCTCTATCTTCTTCGAATCCACATGAATACCCTCGCTGGACACCACGTGTCCCAAGAAAGCCACTGAACTGAGCCAAAACTCACACTTAGAGAACTTTGCACAAAGCTTCTCCTCCCTCAATCTCTGTAATACAGCTCGCAAATGCTCCGCGTGCTCCTCCTGACTACGTGAGTACACCAGAATATCATCAATGAAAACAATAACGAACGAATCCAAAGAAGGCTGAAATACACTGTTCATAAAATACATGAACGCTGCTGGGGCATTGGTCAGCCCGAAAGACATGATAAGAAACTCATAGTGACCATATCTAGTCCTGAAAGCAGTCTTAAGAATATCTGAATCCCTGATCTTCAATTGGTGATAACCCGAACGAAGATCAATCTTGGAAAATACCCTTGCTCCCTGAAGTTGGTCGAATAGATCATCAATGCGAGGCAGGGGATACTTGTTCTTAATTGTTACCTTGTTCAATTGCCTTTAATCGATGCACATTCTCATTGTGCCATCTTTCTTCTTCACAAATAAAACTGGCGCACCCTAAGGTGACACACTAGGCCGAATGAACCCCTTATCTAGGAGTTCCTGAAGCTGCTCCTTCAATTCTTTCAAATCCACTAGGGCATACAATATGGCAGAATAGAGATGGGCTGAGTGCCCGGCACCAGGTCAATACAAAAATCAATATCCCTATCCGGCGGCATGCCCGACAGGTCTGTAGAAAATACATCGAAAAATCCCTTACAACTAGAACGAAATCAATACTAGGAGTCCCAACTCCAACATCCCTCACAAAAGCTAGATATGACAGACAACCCTTCCTAACCATAAGCTGGGCCTTCAAGAAAGAAATCACTTTGCTAGGAACATAATTAGTCACACCACGACACTCGATCCGCGGTGCACCCGGCATAGCCAAAGCGACTGTCTTAGCATGAAAATCTAGAATAGCATGACACGGAGATAACCAATCCATGCCCAAAATAACATCAAAGTCCACCATACTCAATAGCAATAGATCAACTTGGGTCTCCAGACCCCCAATAGTCATAAAACATGACTGGAACACACGATCCACAACAACAGTGTCGCCCACTGGGGTAGACACATGAACAGGTAAAGCAAGAAACTCCCGGGGCACGCTCAAATAGTAAGCAAAATACGAGGATACATAAGAATAGGTGGAACCGGGATCAAATAATACAGAGGCATCTCTATGGTAGACTGAAACAATACCTGTAATGATAGCATCTGAAGCAATGGCATCTGTCCTGCCGGGAATAACATAAAAACGAGCCTAGCCACCGCTAGATCGACCTCCCCATCTAGGGCGACCCCTAGCTGCCTGATCTCCACCCCTAGCTAGCTGGGCGGGTGGTAAAGTAACTGGAGCGGAAGTCGAAGGCTGACCCCTCTGCTGATGCTGACCGTCACGGAGTCAAGGACACTGCCTCCTTATGTGACCAAACTCTTCGCACTCATAATAACTACCCGGTGCTGGAGATGGGGACTGAAGGGAACCCCTCACACCTGAGTGACTAGTAGATGCACTCGACGCATAAGAACCCTAAGCTGATGGGGCACGAGATGAACTCTGAGTTGGGGGGGGGGAGGGCGCTGAGTGAAGGCTGGAACGGCTGAGGCCCATGGTGACCACGACATGAAAATGCCCCACGATACTCTGGACGTGCCAACTGAGCAGGTCTGAAAGAACGACCTCTACCAGGCTGGAACTGGCCCCTCGAAGGAGCACCAATGTAACTACCCGATCCACGAGGCCTTTTGGCCTCCCTTTCCTCTCGCTCCCGACGGCGAATTGACTCGATCTCATAAGAGATATCCACACCTCCTCAAACGTAGCACCCAATACTCTCTCTAGTCATCAGAATACGGAGATGGTAGTTAAGGCCATCCACAAATCTCCTGATCCTCTCACGATCTGACGGAATCATCCAGGTGGCATGACGAGCCAACTCCGAAAACCTCATCTCGTACCGGGTCACGGTCATATCTCCCTACATCAACCACTCAAACTTCCTATGCAGCTCCTCTTTGCGGGACTGCAGTACATACTTCTCCAAGAAGAGAGTGGAGAACTGCTACCAAGAAAGGGGTGCTGCACCAACCGGCCTACGCCTCTCATACGCCTCCCATCGAGTGAAGGCAGCCCCAGTAAATTGAAAGGTGGTAAATGCCACACCACTAGACTCAAGAATCCTTGTTGTACGGAGCATCCACTGACACCTGTCAAGAAAACCCTGGCCATCCTGGCCCTCAACAGCATTGAATGTCGGAGGCTGGAGTCTACCAAACCTCTCAAGACGACGCTGCTCATCCTCCGGCATAACTGGAATCCTAAACTCCTGCACTGGTACAACCGGCTGAGCTAGAGGTGCCTCTAGCGTCTGTAGTCCCTGCACTACCTGCTCAGGTGTGCGAGCAACGAGGGTCTGGTTGCCTCCCCCGGCCTGCGAAGTAGCTGCTACTGTGGTGGCAGAAACTGCCTGAGCCAGGCCAGTACAAACTATCAAGATCTGTGTCAAGGTCTCCTGTAGACCTGGAATCATGATGGGCACAGCTGGTGCCTGAACTGGTGCTGCTGGAGCTTGATCCTGAGCTGGGACAACTGGTGAATCAACAGGTGCTGCCCCCATTGCTCTACCTCTGCCACGACCACGACCACGACCGCGTCCACAACCTCTAGTGGCCTTAGTGGGTGGTACTATGTCATCCACCTCATCCGGTAGCACAAGTCCTCACCATCTGTGAGAGAATAGAATAAAGAGAAGTTTAGTACTCGGATCAAGAAGTTCGCACGACAAGAATTTCAAGAAGATGAAGTTTTTCCTAAAGTTCCTGCAACCTCTCGAGGATAAATACATACGTCTCCATACCGATCCGCGAGACTCTACTAAACCAGCTCATGACTCGCGAGACCTAGTAACCTAGGCTCTGATACCAACTTGTCACGATCTCAACCCCGATCGTGATGGCGCCCAACACATTGCTAGGAAAGCCTGACCAACTATCAACCTCAACCCATTCCTTATAAAATTCATTACCAGCTAACGCAGTTTAAATACCAATTTAGCATTTTAAAAGTCTGAAACAGTAAGTTAAATATGTGGAAAACAATGACAACACCAATACATAGCCCATCGATCCAGTGTCACAAGTCAAGAGCCTCTATCACAAGTCTGAACATCCTAATACAGAAAATGTCTAGAAATGCGGAAAATAATAAGATAGAAGGAGGAATCGGGTCTGCGGATTCCATTCAGCTACCTTGATATCTCCGGCAAACTCTAATTAACAGGGGAACTCACACTCAGCCTGTGGAACACCTGGATATGTACAAAGGTGCAGGGAGTAATGAGAGTACTCCGACCCAGTGAATAATAAATATAAATAACAACTGAAAGCATGAAAACACGTAAAGGCACAAAGCAATTCTATATCAAAGCAGTAAAATCACTTAAACAGTAAACCAGCGAAGAAGTCAAATGAAATCTCTCCAAATCAGGTAAAACAGGTAGATAGGTAATAACAAGTAGAAATCCGCCCCTTGGGCTCACTCTCATCACTTAGCGCTCAATCTCAACTTCGGCTCATATACTCTTATAGTAACAGAAATCAGAATAACCGATGTGGTGTACAGTCCAATCCGTACATCACTGCGCTAACTGGGGGTGTGCAAACACCGAAGGGGCTCCTACAACCCAAGTGTTATATTGTTGCGGTGCGCAGCCTGATCCACATAAACATTTGCTGTGGCGTGCAGCCTCACTGTTGGGGTTCTCAACCCCTCTCAGTCATTTTTTACTCACAGCCTCTCGAGCACAATCATATAAGGTAGGGATCTCAGCCCTCATATTCCTCTCATTTAGAATTAGCATTGATAACACCGGTTCACATCTTTTAGACAAATAGAAACACGACTGAGGATATGATTTTTATCAAGTAAAGTGAGGAAAATTAGTCAAAATACCCCTAAGGGTTCTACATGTCGGCACAAGGCCCCAAACATGGCAACTAGTCCAAATCATAATGATAACAAATAAGTCTCAGTCAAATAAATAGTAAATTCATTAATCGGGATGGACCAAGTCGCAATCCCCAACGGTGCTCTACCCCACGCTTGCTATCCGGCGTGCAAGTCACCTCAATATAGCACTACGATGTGCAATCCAGGGTTTCAAACCCTCAGGACATCATTTAACATCATTAATCACCTCGAACTGGCTAAAGCTCTAGCTCGCTCTGCCCTTGCCTCTCAAATCGGCCTCCTCGCGCGTCGAATATGACCAAAACCACAACGAATACGTCACAATATGCTAAGGGAATAAAACCCAATCGAAAACGATCGAAAAATAACAAAAATATCGAAATTAGCAAAACCCGAGCCCCAGGCCCACTTCTCGAAACTTAATATTTTTATATAAACGGGTTCCTTGTCACCCCACAAGTTTATGCATATAAAGAACACCAAAATCGGAGTCCAAATGACCCCTCAAATCCCAATTTAAAATCTCAAAATCCCAAGCCCTAGTTCTTCCATTTTTGGCTAAATTTCCATGAATTTCTAGGTTAATTTCACATTATACTTACCTCCAATCAATCCTCCTTGAATCCCTCTTCAATTTCCCCCAAAGAGCTCTCAAAATATTCAACAATGGTGGAAAAATGACTTAGGCTCGCGGATGAAATGTTTAAAAACCTACTGCCCAGTTCCTGACATTCCTTCATCGTGTTCGCGACCTCAGTCTCGCGAAAGCGAAGCACACTTTTTAATTCCTCAAAAATAACCCTACGCGAACGCGACATTGTCCTGCGTACGCGATGCTTTAAATTCCCAGACCTACGCAAACGCGAGTACACAAGCGCGAATGCGAAGAACAATCTTCCACTGGACCCCCAGCCCTTATACACGAACGCGAACGGGCTGATGCGAATGCGAAGCTCAACGCCCTTAGCCTTCCACGAACACGAGCCTCTGACGCGAACGCGAAGGCCTAAATTCCTTCCTTCCAAATTCCTTCTTCGCGAACGCGAGGTCCTTTACACAAACGCGAAGAGATAAATCTCTGCAACACCTGAAATGAAAATCTGCAACTCCTCAAAGCCAAAAATGGTCCGATTGACCGTCCGAAACTCATCCGAGGCCCCCGGGACCTCAACCAAAAGTATCCACACATCCTAAAACCTCATTCAAACTTGTTCCAATCATAAAAATATCTCAAACAACACCAAAACCATCAAATTACATCGAATTCAAGCCTAAGTTCTTCTAAAACTTCCGAAACACGCATTTGTTCAAAAACCCAGCCAAATCACCTCCAAATGACCTGAAATTTTACACACACATCCCAAATCACATAACAAAGCAACAGAAACTCTCAGAATTCCATTCCGAGCCTCAGATCAAAATCTCTTCTATCAACCGAAAATCGCCAAAATACTAACTTCGCCAATTTAAGCCTAATTCTACAGCGGACCTCCAAATCCAATTCCGATCTCGCTCCAAGCCTCAAATAACTTCCCAAAACTAACCAAACCATCAGAATTTACATCCAATCCCTCTAACACATAAGTCAACATCCGTTTCACTTTTGCAACTTAAGCCTTCTTAAAAGAGACTAAGTATCTCATTTCATACCAAATTCCACTCCAACGCAAACCAAATCAACTTGACCACATAAGACACGGATAACGAAACATAAAGAAGTAGAATTGGGAAAAATAGAGCGGTAACTCATGAGACGACGGGTCGGATCGTCACAACCAATCTCTCTCTCTCTCTCTCTCTCATACAAATCAAACTATTATCTCTCTAAAATTGTAGCATCATTCATTTCTCTGAATCAGTTCCACCAACAACCATTAAAAATCTTCAACTATTGACAAATCCATCAACATTATCTCTAAAATTATAGGAGGAGGATTCTGCCATTGACATACCATTAAAAAGCTTCGAAGCTTTGAATTAGATATTCCGATTTTACGAATTTGTGATTTTTTTGGATTGGGTTTTCTTGAAAACAATTGAAAATATCCTTTAGAGTTTATATCTCAATTTTAAGGGAGATTCGTTAAGTTTAAATTTTGTTTTAGATTGAATTTTTAATTGAAACTCGAGGAAGAAGAAGTTTCGGAATTGTATTACGATTGTATAATAAATGTATCATAATTGTATCTGAGTTGTATTTGATACGGAAATACCGAAGACAATTATGATACAATACTAATACTATTATGTAACGACCCGGCTGGTCGTTTTTGGAATTTATGCCCCGATCCCCCATTAAGTGCTTTCCCTAAGTTCATTTATGCTATTTTGGTTTGCCGGAACATTTTGTGTTAGGATTCGGAGTGTTTTGGGACACTTAGTCCCTAAATGAGAGCCTAAGAGTTGAAAAATGGTCCGTAATTGGAACAGTGGGAATACGAACTCGGAATGGAAATCTGATGGTTCCATTAGCTCCGTTAGGTGATTTCGGGGTTGGGGGCGTATCCGGAATGTATTTTGGAAGTCCGTAGCTCATTTAGGCTAGAATTGTCGAAAGTTAGAATTTTGAAGTTTTCGGTCCGATAGTGAATTTTTTACCCGAGGGTCGGAATGGAATTTCGGAAGTTGTTGTAGCACCGTCATGTCATTTGGGACGTGCGTGCAAAATTTCAGGTCAATCGCACATGTTTTGGTTAGGTTTTTGATCAAAAGCGAGTTTGGTTGGAATTTGGAGTTCTTAGGTTCAAATCATTGGTTAATCCGAGTTTCCGGCGTTGTTTTAGGTGGTTTAAGGATTGGTACAAGTTTGAATGATGTTATGGGTTTTGTCCGTAGGTTTGGTTGAGGTACCGGGGGCCTCAGGTGTGTTTCGGATGCTCAATGGAGCATTTTTGGAGTTTGAAATATTGTAGAAAATACTTCAGCTGTGCAGGCCAGATTTCCTTCTTCGCGATCCCGGCTGCTACTCCGCATTCGCGTAGCTGTAGCTTTTCCCTTCATGCGATCGCGTCCCCTACCCTGCATTCGCGAAGCCCAGCATTTCCCTCTTCCGTGTTCGCATCCCAGTCAACGCATTCGCATAGGTCAACTTCTGGACCTCATCTGATTCCTTTTACGCATTCGCGTGAGCCTCATCGCGATCGCGTAGCTTTCAATCCCAAGACTTTGTGTTCGCAGCCGTACCTTCACAATCGTGGAGAGCATTTTTCGGTCACTTAAATTTTCCTTCTTCGCGAACGCAAGCCATTCTCCGCGTTCGCGATGAACAACTGGCCTGGGCAGTACTTAACATTTCAAAAACGAGGTTTTGCCATTTTTATCAAAACTCAAGGTTTGGAGCTCGGATTTGGGAGCAATTTCAAGGGTTTTTCAAAGTCAATCACTGGGTAACGATTCTCTTCCCTCCTATGACTAAAACCCACTAATCTAATCATGAATTCACCCTTTAATTTTGGATTTTTGAATGAAAATTGGGGAAAACTTCTTAGACCCAGCTATGGGGTTTTGAGGGGGCATTTTGACCTCCGATTTGGGAGATTTTTATATGGTTAGACTCGTGAGAGTACGAGGGTTCTGAAAACGTGAAAATTATTCGATTTCGAGATGTTGGCTGGAGGGGCATTTTGGTTATTTTACCTATTTTCGCGCCCTAGCTTTAAATTTAATAGTGGAATCAGTTGTTTGCAATATTATTTACGATGTGTAATTGAATTGAATAGATTTGGGCCATTTGCAGTCAGATACTCGTGGCAAAGGCGCAGTTTCTAATGATATTGAGCCGGTTCGAGGTAAGTGGCTCGTCTAACCTTGTGTGGGGGACCTTCCCCCTTAGGATTTTACTGGATATTTGAGTGCCTTGTGCGTGAGGTCACGGGCGTGTACTTAAGCCAATTGATGAAATCCCGATTTTTACTTAAGCTATGGAAACTTAGTTCTTATCCTTATTTGCCTTGTTCTATTTGGAGTTATGATTTATGCTGGATTAGGAAAAGCATGTTTAGCTGATTTGACTGCCTACTTGCTTAAATTATTTTGATTGCACTACGTGAAGCATACTAGACTAGTTCTATCTGTGTTTGTCTTTTGTACCTTATTCCTTGGTTTGTTTCTGGCTGTGATTGAGCATTTACATTGGGACTACGGATGTGGGATTTCGGTAGCTCCCCCCTTGTTTGTTTACTTTGGGACTACGGGTTCGATTCCCGGGAGATCCCCCTGCACTTTTACTTTGGGACTACGGGACGGTACCCCGAGAGATCCCCCTGCACATTGATGATTGGAACACGGTACGATATCCCGGGAGATCCTTTGGTATTGGTACGTGGGTTGGACTACGGGACGGTATCCCGGGAGATCCACTGGACAGTTGAGGAAAGGCCTACAGGACGGTATCCTGGGAGACCCTCATTGGTATCTTTGACATTGAGCTGTGTTTACTCTATCCCTGTAGTTATTATTGTTTCTTTGATTTGACTTATTACACCGCTGTATTTATTATTTATGTCAGATTTTCCATACTGTTAATTATTGCTATTGTTATATTTTTGCCTCAGTAG
>MU675786.1:1791-21714 GCA_026770625.1 Nicotiana glauca
GCTAGCCACAGGCCAACAACCACAAACTCCACATTCATTACCAGCTGCATTTGAGGGAAAGAGTTTGGGGGCTTATCATATGGCCAAAGGATGGAAGGAGCAGCTTGACACTGCTAAATCCTACTTGGATAAGGCAGCTAAGAAGATGAAAAAGTTTGCAGACCGTAAACGGCGTCCTACAGACTATAGAGTTGGGGACATGGTCATGGTGAAGTTTAATCCAAGACAATTAAAGGCACTACGGGGCGTGCATCATAATTTGATTCGCAAGTATGAGGGGCCATTTAAAATCATCGCCAAGGTAGGCAAGATCTCATACAAGCTTGACATTCCATCGTATCTTAAGATCTACCCTGTCTTCCATGCCAGCATGCTTAAGCCATATCATGAAGATAAGGATGATCCGAGTAGGGGACAATCAAGTCGAGCACCAATGACTATCACTGCCTCGCATGATCGGGAGATTGAGGCTATCATAGATTATCAGACCAGGCGAAAACAAGGGCAAAAAGCCACCGCTATGTTCCTCGTCTATTGGAAAGGGCAATCACCGGAGGAGGCCACGTGGGAACGATATAAGGACTTGTGGTAATTTAAAGATAAGATCCGAGAGTTTATGCAACAGCATTGTGCCGCGATCGTCGCAATATTAGTTGGGGGAGAGTGTGATGACCCGCCACATAATCATGCCACATAGACACCATTTGGCATATATTAATGCCATGTGGAAGCTTACATAAGAAGAAGGCTAGCATTTCTGAGAAGATTCTAGAGAAGTATGGACATTTCCTTAGGATGAACCTAGATCTTTATAGATTTGCTAGGAAAGTCCTTAGAATCTTCTAGGCTTGTAGAAAATTCTAAAGAAAGCCCTTATCTTGTAAATATCAAGGGCTTGTGTAATAATTAATATTTACACACTATCCCCTAGGAGACTAGTATATAAAGGGGGCATTCATTTGTAATTCATCAAGCAAAACAATTCAAGTTCTCTCTAATACAATGCTTCCTTTAACAATTCTCTTGTGTTCTTTCTTCCATTCTCTTAGCGATCTTGAGTGTAGTAAGGCTAACTTGGCATAGCAAGAACATGAGCAAGTTACACAAGATCGTGAGCGAGTTGTCAAGTGCCGCACGTGTACTTAGTTAATAACTAAGGACGTGACATTAAGGAGGCCCTAGCCCAGATTCTATCAGTATGCACTGGCGTGGCTTAGGCGGTCTCAGTTAGTACGACCTCAACTACTTCTCAAGCGTGGAGAGGCACTCAGACACCCATTGCTCGCACAACTGAGTAGGTTGTGCAGGGACTTTAGACACTGGGGGCACCTCCAGCCCAACCAGTTGCACCAGCTCAGGATTATGTGGTACCAATTCTGCCTGACGACGAGCAGTGTCGATTGGAGAGGTTTGGTAGACTTCAGCCTCCGAATTTTAGTGGTACAGAGGGCGAGGATGCCCAGGGTTTCTTGGGCAAGTGTTAGAGGATTCTTTATACAACGGGTATTCTGGAGACCAGTGGGTTCGCATTTACTACTTTTCAGTTTTCTGGAGCTGCCTTTACTTGGTTGGAGGCTTATGAGAGGCGTGGGCCTGTTGATGCATTGCCCCTTACCTAGCAGTAGTTCTTCATTCTCTTTTTGAAGAAGTATGTACCACAGTCTCGTAGAGAGGAGCTGCGTAGGAATTTTGAGCAGTTGCGTCAGGGAGATATGACTGTGATATAGTTTGAGATATGGTTCACGGAGTTAGACCATCATGTTGTTTGGTTGGTTCCTACTGATAGAAAGAGGATCAGGAGGTTCGTTGATGGCCTCACATATCATCTTTGAATTCTCATGACTAGGGAGAGGGTATCAGGTGCTACTTTTGAGAAGGTTGTTGATATTACTCGCGAGATTGAGTCAGGTCGTCGCCAGGAGCGAGATGAGAGGGAGGCCAAGAGGCCTCGGGTATCCGGTAGTTTCGGTGGTGCTCCTTTGAGAGGTCAATTTCAGCATGGCAGAGTCCACCCTTTCAGACATGCTCAGTCAACTCGCCTAGTTCATCGTGGGGCGTCATCGAACCATGGTTCTCACAGATCACATCAGGTCCATTCATCATTAGTGCCCTACCATCCCAGAGTTTATCCCGTGCTCCATCGTTTCACAGTTCTTCCATGCCAGATCCTTCTACTGGTCATTCAGGTGCTAAGGGTTCCCTTCAGTCCCCATTTCCTACATCAGGAAGTTGTTACGAGTGTGGAGAGTTTGGACATATGAGGAGGCAATGTCCTCGTCTTCTGGAGGGTCCATCTCAGCTGATGATTCAGCCCTCGACTTCAGCTCTAGTTACTTCACCACCCACTCAGGCAGCTAGGTGTAGGGGGCCAGTCAGTTAGGGGTCGCCCCAGAGAGGGGTCGATCAGGTGGTGGTCAGGCCCATTTCTATGTACTCCCAGCCGGACCTGATGCTATTGCTTCAGATGCTGTGATTACAGATATTGTCTCTGTTTTCCACAGAGATGCCTCTGTATTATTTGATCCTGGTTTCACTTTTTTATATGTGTCATCATATTTTGCTCGTTATTTGTCTACGCCCTGTGAGTCTCTTGTTTCATATGTTCGTGTATCAACTCTGGTAGGTTATACTATAGTTGTGGACCATGTATATGGATCATGTGTGGTGACTATTGGTGGTCTGGATACTCGAGTGGACCTTTTGTTGCTTTGTATGGTGGACTTTGATGTGATATTGGGCATGGATTGGCTATCTTATGTAGGGCTATATTGGACTGTCATGCTAAGACAGTGACGTTGGCCATACTAGGTGTGCCATGGATTGAGTGGCGAGGTTCGACTAATTTTGTCCCCAGTAGGGTGATTTCATTTCTGAAGGCCCAGGGATAGTTTTGAAGGGTTGTCTTTCATACCTAGCCTTTGTGAGGAATGTCAGTATAGAGACTCCTAGTATTGCTTCTGTTCCTGTAGTGAGAGATTTTCCCGATGTGTTTCCTGCAGACCTGTCGGGCATGCCACCGGACAGAGATATTGACTTTGGTATTGATTTGGTACCGGGCACTCAGCCCATTTATATTCCACCATATCATATGGCACCAGTGGAGTTGAAAGAGTTGAAGGAGCAGCTTCAGGAACTCCTTGATAAGGGGTTTATTCGGCATAGTATGTCACCTTGGGGTGCGCCTATTCTATTTGTGAAGAAGAAGGATGGCATGATGAGAATGTGCATTAGTTACAGGAAGTTAAACAAAGTTACAATCAAGAACAAGTATCCTTTTCCTCGCATCAATGATTTATTTGACCAGCTTCAGGGAGCGAGGGTGTTCTCCAAGATTGATCTCCGTTTAGGGTATCACCAGTTGAAGATTAGGGACTCAGATATTCTTAAGACAACTTTCAGGACCCAATATGGTCATTATGAGTTCCTTGTGATGTCTTTTGAGTTGACCAATGCCGTAACAATGTTCATGCATTTGATGAACAGCGTGTTTCGGCCTTATCTGGACTCATTCGTGATTTTATTCATTGATGATATTCTGGTGTACTTGCATAGTCAGAAGGAGCACACAGAGCATTTGAGAGTTGTGTTGCAGAGATTGAGGGAGGAGAAGCTTTATGCAGAGTTCTTTAAATGAGAGTTTTGGATTAGTTCAGTGGCTTTCTTGGGGCACGTAGTGTCCAGTAAGGGTATTCAGGTTGATTCAAAGAAGATAGAGGTGGTTCAGAGTTGGCCTAGACCGTCCTCAGCCACAGAGATTTGCAACTTCCTTGGTTTGGCGGGCTATTACCGTCAGTTCGTTCAGGGATTTTTATCGATTGCATCACCCTTGACCAAATTGACCCAAAAGGGTGCTCCATTCAGGTGGTCGAATGAGTGTGAGGCGAGCTTTTAGAAGCTCAAGACTGTCTTGACCATAGATCTAGTGTTAGTTTTGCCATCAACTTTAGGTTCATATACAGTGTATTGTTATGCTTCGAGAGTTGGTATTGGGTATGTGTTGATGTAGGAGGGTAGAGTGATTGCTTATGCTTCTCGTCAGTTGAAGCCCCAAAATAAGAACTACCCTGTTCATGATCTAGAGTTGGCTGCCATTATTCACGCATTGAAGATTTGGAGGCATTATTTGAATGATGTGTCTTGTGAGGTGTTTACCGATCATCGTAGCCTCCAACACTTGTTCAAGCAGAAGGATCTCAATTTGAGTCAGCTAAGATTGTTGGAGCTACTAAAGGATTATGATATAACTATCTTGTACCATCTGGGGAAGACTAATGTGATGGCCGATGCTTTGAGTAGGAAAGTGGTTAGTATGGGGACTTTAGCGTATATTCTTGTTGGGGAGACACCTCTTGCAGTTGATGTTCAGGCCTTGGCCAATCGGTTCGTGAGGTTGGATATTTTGGAGCCCAGTCGGGTATTGGCTTGTGTGATTTCTCGGTCTTCCTTATTTGATCGCATCATAGAGTGCTAGTATGATGATCCTCATTTGAATTTCCTTAAGGACATAGTTCTGCAAGACGATGCCAGAGATGTGACTATTGGTGATGATGGGATATTGAGGATGCAGGGTTGGATATGTGTGCCCAATGTAGATGGGCTTCGTGAGTTGATTCTAGAGGAGGCTCATAGCTCATGGTATTCCATTCATCCGAGTGCTGCGAAGATGTATCAAAATTTGAGACAACACTATTGGTGGAGGATAATGAAGAAGGATATTACGGGATTTGTAGCTCGGTGTCTCAACTGTCAGCAGGTGAAATATGAGTATCAGAGACTGGTGGCTTGCTTCAGCAGTTAGATATTCCAAAGTGGAAGTGGGAGCGGATCACCATGGACTTCGTAGTTGGGCTCCATGGACTTTGAAGAAGTTCAATGCTATTTGGGTGATTGTGGATCGGCTAACCAAGTTCGCGTACATCATTCCTGTGTGTACTACCTATTCTTCCGAGTAGTTAGCAAAGATTTATATCTGAGAGATTGTTCGCTTGCATGGTGTCCCAGTTTCTATCATTTCAAATAGAGGTACTCAGTTTACTTTACAACTTTGGAAGGTAGTGCAGCAAGAGTTGGGTACACAGGTTGAGTTGAGCACAACTTTTCACCCTTAAATGGACGGGCAGTCCGAGCATAATATTTAGATATTGGAGGACATGTTTCATGCTTGTGTCATTATTTTGGAGGGTCATGGGATCAGTTTCTACCACTCGTGGAGTTTGCTTATAACAACAGTTATCAGTTGGGTATTCAGATGGCTCCATATGAGGCTTTATATGGGAGATGGTATAGATCTGTAGTTGGTTGGTTTGAGTTGGGTGAGGCTAGGCTTTTGGGTACAGACTTGGTGCGGGATGCTTTAGACAAGGTGAAGGTGATTCAGGAGCGGCTTCGTACAATGCAGCCGAGACAAAAGAGTTATGCCGAAAGAAAGGTCCGTGATGTGTCTTTCATGGTTGGGGAGAAGGTTCTACTAAAGGTTTCACCCATGAAGGGTTTTATGATATTTGGGAAGAAGGGTAAATTGAGTCCTCGGTTCATTGGGCCTTTTGAGGTGCTTTGGAGGATTGAGGAGGTGGTTATGAGCTTGTTTTGCCACCCAGCTTGTGGAGTGTGCATCCAGTATCTAATGTTTCTATGCTCCGGAAGTATATTGGCGATCCGCCTCATGTTTTGGACATTAGCACAGTTCAGTTAGATGGTGACTTGACCTATGATGTGGAGCCAATGGCTATTTTGGAGCAGTAGGTGTGAAAGTTGAGATTAAAGGATATAGCTTCAGTGAAAGTGCAGTGGAGAGGTCGGCCCGTGGGAGGAGCTACCTGGGAGACCGAGCGAGAGATGCAGATCATATATACTCACATATTTGAGGCTTCAGGTATGTTTCTTGACTCGTTCGAGGACAAACGTTTGTTTAAGAGGGGGAGGATGTAATGACCTGGCCGATCGTTTCATGAGTTACTACTCCATTTTCCCTATTTCTGCTTCTTTATGTGTTATTCAGCTTCATTTCATCGTATCATGTTGGTTGGTTCGAGTTTGGAGTAGTTTTAGAGTGTCATGAGACACTTAGTCCCTTAAGTTGGCCTTTTAGATGGAAAGTCATCTGAAAGTTGACTTATGTGTAAACGATCCCGAAATTTGGTTTTTATAGCTTGAAATGCTTCGTTAGGTAATTTGGGACTTAGTAGCATAATAAGAATGTAATTTGGAGGTTCGTAGTAGATTTAGGCTTGAATTGGCGAAATTGGAGTTTTGGCATTTTTCGGTTGGTAGTGGAAATTTTGATATCGGGGTCGGAATGGATTTCTAAAAATTAGAGTAGGTCCGTTGTGTCATTTGTGACGTGTGTGCAAAACTTCAGGTCATTCGGACAAGGTTTGATAGACTTTTTGATCAAAAGCGGAATTCAGAAATTTTGGAAACCTTAGGCTTGAATCAGAGGGTGCTTAGATGGTTCGATGTTGTTTTAAGTGTTTTGAAGTTTGGTATAAGTTTGGATAGTGGTATATGACTTGTTCATACTTTTGGTTGAGGTCCTAGGGGCCTCGGGATGATTTTGTATGGTTATCGAGAAGATGAAAGTTAGAGTTTGCAGCTGAAGCTGCTGAGTTCCTGTCATAACCGCACCTATGGATTGGGGGCCAGAGGTGCGAGATCGCAGTAGCATTAGAGCAGCCGCAGAAGCGGCCAAGTTTTAGAAGACAAGAAGTCGCAGGTGGGGGAGGTGTAACGCACCTGCGAGACCGCAGGTGCGGGTGGATGAGCGCAGGTGCGGTCCCAAGACTTTAAATGGAAACCGCATATGCGGTTGGAAAGACCGCAGAAGTGGGCAAAGGACCGCAGGTGCGGGATCCCTGGGTCAGAAAGTATATAAGTCCCCCTTTCGCGAAAGTTGGGTTGTTTTCCACCATTTTTATCCGGAATTGAAGCTTTTTGGAGAGTTTTGATGAGGGAATCAAGGGGGTTTCCATTGAGGTGAGTTTCATGAATCTAAAACTCGATTCTACGCGGATTTTCAGTCATTTAAGCATGAAATTTATGAGATTAAAGGTGAAAAATTGGGGAAGCTTGGGCTTGAAATTGGAGAGGCAAAATTGGGGATTTGAGGGACCAATTGAGGTCTGATTTTGATGTTCTTGGTATGTACTGACTCGTAGGAGGATAAGGAATTTATTGATGTGATTTTTGTCGGATTCCGAGGCGTGAGCCCGGGGGTCGGGTTTGACCAATTTCAGTATTTTTGATGTAATTTGATTATTTTCGCATGGGCTTCATTCCCTTAGCATATATTGATATTATGATTTTGCATTTTGAGAGATTCGACGCTAGTTGAGGCCGAGTCGAGAGGCAAGGGTGTCACGGAGTAATATTTCATCCGGTTTGAGGTAAGTAATGATTGAGGGTATGAAACCTCGGAATTTCATACTATTTTGATAAAAGAGGTGACACACATGCTAGGTGACGAGCGTGTAGGCGTGCATCCGTAGGGACTGTGACTTGGTCAGTCCTGTATCGACTGTATAGTTGCATATTTTGATACACTATATATGACATTCTTGTGTTTTAGAAATAAATTTGTTAACTTGGACTGAATGCCATGTTGGGGGCCTTGTGTCGAACTTTTTAAATCCTTAGGGGTATTTTTATTACATTCCTCATACTGTTTTGATTTGAAAGCATGTCCTCAGTCATGTCTTACCTGTTTATTGTTTAATCTGGTTTCATCACTCTACTTCATAATATATAAAAATAGTTTGGGCTGAGTTTTCTTGATTTTCACTGATATGCCCGAGTGGTCGTGAGGTTAATGACTGAGAGAGATTGAGGACCTAATGGTACGGATTATATATATAGATCGGGCTTCACGCCGCAATAATATTATATATATAAATTATGGATCAGGCTGTCGCAACGATATTTATATGGATCAGGCTGCATGCCGCATCGATATGTATTTGGATTGGGCTGCGCGCCGCAGTGATATGACGTTTGGACTATAGGAGCCCCTCCAGAATCTGTACATCCCTAGTGAGCGTAGTCGACTATATATTATGGATCGGGATGCATGTCGCAACGGTTATTATTATTATTATCAGATATTTATTGAGTCGGAGTGCTGAGTGTGAGTACTGATTGATGAGAGCTGAGTCACGAGTGACTGAGAGGCTTGCCCGAGAAGCTATACTTATGAGTGATACCTTGCCCGAGGGGCTTGTTTATGACATTTTGTTGCTTTCACTCTTCTTTTGTACTGAGACTCTATTAAAAAATATTAAATAAATAATTTCAAAGAATTTTTAATTGAAACTGGAGTTTTACGAGATAACTGGCTAACTGCAGATTTTGACTTGATATTTCTGTTGAGATTTCTTATATGATTTTATATGCTCGTCACAACATTCAGACTTTATATACTTTAGATACTTACTGAGTTGGCGTACTCATGTTACTCCCCGTACCTGGTGTGCAGATCTAGGTGCCCGAACATCAGGGCGAGAGTTTCTAGCACTCTCAGAGTCTTATCTAGAGATCGCAAGGTAGTTGTACGGCGTTCGCAACCGTGCCTCTCTTCTTCCTATATTAGTACTTTGTATTTTAGACTTATTTTGTATTATTTAGACTGTTGGGTTGTACTTAGAGGCTCATGACTAGTGATACCATATTCGAGATGTATGATTTTATTTTTATACTGGTTTTAATATATATATATATATATATATATATATATATATATATATATATATATTGCATATGACCGACTTGATACTTAAATCCGTTTTAGAAAAATGAATAATAAAAAGAACTCGCGGTAGTAATTGTTAGATTGGCTTACCTAGTACTGTGATAGGCGCTATCACGATCGAGGTATACGATCAGGGTTTTTGGGGTCGTGACATATATATATATATATATATATATATATATATATATATATATATATATATATATATATATATACACACACACACATATATACATACTTCTCTTTGCGACTATTATCCATATCGTATGATGCATGACTATCCAACTGATTAGTGGTAACTGCCCGACCGGCTGTCACACGGTGGTAAATATATGTCTGCCCAACCGGTGGTAAATAATGATACATAACTGCCCAACCAGTGGTAATTACCTAACCGCCGTAGCCCGATGGTAAATGCACGTCTTCCCAACTGACCGTAGCACATTGGTAAATATGTAACTACCTAACCGGTCGTAGCTCGGTGGTAAATGCATGACTGGCTGACCGGCCGTAGTACGGTAGTAAATGAAGATGCATATATCACTAATTATAAACATTAACATCTTTATCATATACCTCAATAGAAACTTAGGAACATACTTAAACATGCTTGAATAACTCTTTACAGGAATGAATAATATAGACATCCTTAATTGCTAAGAGTAGAAACACTTATATAATAGTGTTATGTTTACGTATCTTTATTTGGATCATGCCAAAAGAAAGAAGGATTAACCTTAACATACTTTTTTCGCCATTTTTCTACTTGTATCTATGAACAATATCCTTAAAAATGAAGGAAAGACGATATTGTAATGATTGCACGAGCCAATCATCATCTAGTTTACTAAATATAGATTGAAATATTGAAAGAGAAAGCTGTAATAGGGTCAGTGTTATAAGTGAAATCACTTTTGACCGTAACTCCACCTGCATTTCCACGTCTCAACCCCACAAATACATGGAGAAAATGAGAAAAGAGCTTCATTAATCGTTCGTGCTTCAAAATAATCCCAATTCAAAGCTTAATCAAAGAAATTTTGTTGCGGAGTTCTACAATGAAAAAAAAGTTAAAAAATGATAATATAGTAACTCCTTGTAATGGTAACTCTTCAAGACACTATATAAATATATTATCTATTAAGTCTCTACTTGCACTAATTAGAATGTCTTATGTTCGCAAAATGAACAAAATAGCCCCACGTAATAAACATTCAAGTATATGTGGCACAAGCTCAATACATGGCAAACAACTAAATTAGTGAGTTGCATGACTACTTACACGTGGATAGATGCCCACACAATACTTATCGATTAATCAATTAATTATTCATATAATTAAAAATTATCTCAACTTACTTAAAATATTACTCATGTTTAACACACTTTATACACCTTACTATAATATACTTTACTATCATGGTCATGTGGTACCATATAAAATTAGTACATACACTATTATTTCGTTAAAACATCCATATATATATATATATATATATTCTCAACTTCTAATTTTCCTAATCTCATATAAAAGGTACAATTTTTTGTACGCTTAACTTTTACAATGGTAAAAAGATAACCTTCTTTACTTGTGAAAAATAATTTATATCTTTACAATAAAGAAAATCTCATAAACTTTCTTATATTATATGTATAATTTAAAGCATATTTGGAAGTAGAATATTAATAACTATATAAAATTATATTTTTCAAACTTTTTTCTACAAAAAATGTTCCACTCGAAATGAATATCATATCAAAATGTATCTAACGATATCAATGTTGTTAAACTTATGGAGTCTTACAATAATATAGTCGCAAATCCTCTATAACCTCATGAATTGTCTTAATCCCTTCAAGCTTATATGGATTACTACGACTCATCCTAATATTAAAGTACATGATGTAATAAATATGTGCTGAAATTCGTTATGAACAAAGTTTTTTCCTAATCCTTCGGGTTCATCTGAATTTAGTTGTACCCGGAGTAAGCATCGAGGAAACTCATTAACTCATGCTGGCCGTTGCATCAATCATTTGATCAATGTTCGACAACGGGAACGAGTACTTTAGGCACGCCTTATTTAAGTCCTTATAGTCTACATACATGCTAAATTTATTATTCTTCTTGAGAACTACTACTACGTTAGCTAGACAGTCTGAAATTTACCTCTCGGATTGAACCGATATCAAGTAGGCGAGTTACCTCTTCTTTGACGAATTTATTTCTGGCCTCGGCGATAGGACGTTTTCTCTGTCTTATCGGAGAGATACGGGGATCCAAGCTTAGCATGTGTACGACCACTTCCGGTGGGATTCTTGTCATATCCGCATGCAACCACACAAAATAATCGACGTTAAATTTAAGCAAAACAATAAATTCAGACCTTAGTTCGGAGTGCAGTCTTGTCCCAGGTGGAATTTACTCTCTAAGAACTTTTCGAATAATGCGACTTGCTCAAT
Source organism: Nicotiana glauca (assembly GCA_026770625.1). NCBI lineage: Eukaryota > Viridiplantae > Streptophyta > Magnoliopsida > Solanales > Solanaceae > Nicotiana > Nicotiana glauca. The sequence goes on from MU675786.1 coordinate 12,995, forward strand.
CTCTTCCCCTGTAGATTTTGTTGCGTCCGTCTCTTTTGGTACCTAGAAATACCTTGGCACCTGATAATATTCTGATGCCTCTTCCCCCTGGTTGACTTCGCTTGACTCAGGATCAGGAGCCGATTCCTTTAATTGCTATGCCGCATGCTCTTTCCCTTTGCTACTGGAGACCGAAATCGCATTCATCTCCCTTGCCGCCGGTTGATTGCCTTTTATTTGTTTATTTCCCTCGGGATTTGGGAGTTTCAGCAACTGGTGATACATCGATGGTATAACCTTCATCTCGTGCAACCATGGTCTTTCCAGGATAATGTTTTAGCCCATATCACCATCCACCACCTCAAATAGGGTTCTCTTAGTCACCCCTTCGGCATTCTAGGCAACAGGATCTCTCATCGGTTGTCACACTTGCTAGGTTAAATTCGGCGAGGATTTTTGTGGCTAGAATGATGGTTACGGTGAGCTTGGCTTGCTCCAATACCCTCCATTGTTTAATATTGGCCAAACTTCATGGATCCATCGGAACACGTTTGATTTTAAAATCTGATACATTAAAGAGATTACCAATGTGTCGTTGTGCGTTAGCAACAACTCATTTGTGTCCTCCTCCGTGAAAGTGATGTCATCTTTAGCTACTTCCCGAAGCCTCTTGATATGGGTTACTGACACCTTCATCTTTTTTTCTGCCGAGAATGTAACCCCATTAATCTCGTTTCCCTCGTAAATCATGGACGAAATTTCTCCTGCTCTTAAGGGCTCCGTGTTGTCACAATTGTGGCCGTGATTGTTTTTAGCCCGGCCACTTAAAAATTCCGTAAGATGGCCATTTTTCAATAGTGTTGCAGCCTCTTCGCGCATATGCCAGTAGTCCCCGATCCGGTGACCGTTTGTCCAATGGTATTCGCACCACAAATTTGGATCCCTCTAGCTGGGATAGGATCTTATTGAATTTGGGAACCAGTTTTCTTTAATGTTCTTCATAGCCGACACCAACTCTACTACACTGATATTGAAGTTATATTCTAAAACTCTGGGGTAGGAAGAATCTCGAGAACCTGACGTTTCCTTGTCTAGTAATGACATGTTATTTCGGCCACGATTAATTCTTCTATTGATAACGAACTTGTCTGCCGATCAGAAACCTCTGCCGCGTCCTTCGGCCCACTCATAGGGAAAAAATTGTCTCCTCGAAGACCGTCTATCTGTGTCAAAATCATCTTTTTATTTTTATGTTCTTCTCCCGACCCTTAATCGACACCGGGAAACGGAGCTGATCATCCTCAATCCTTATCTTTGACTCGTATTGGTTGTGAACATCTGCCCAAGTTGTCTCTTGGAACTCGAGCAAGATTTCTTTCAAATTCAGGGAGGCAACAGAACTCCACGGGTTCAGGCCCTTGGTGAATGCTTCAGCCGCCGATTCATCCAGAACGGCCGGTAGCAATATCCTTTCCTTTTAGAACCAGGTTACGAACTCTCGCAGCAACTCGGTCTGTGCTTGTTGCAATCTTGAATATATCGGCCTTGCAGTCCTGCACTTTTCTGGCCCTGGAATGGGATTTAATGAAAGAATCCACGAGCATCTCAAAGGAGTCAATGGAATACTCAAGCAAAAGTGAATATCACGTCAAGGCTCCCTTCGTGAGAGTCTCTCCAAATTTTTTCAGCAAAACTGCTTCAATCTCATGGGGTGCTAAATCGTTTTGTTTCACCGCTGTTGTATAGGTAGTGATATGCTTCTGAGGATCTGAAGTCCCATCATATTTCGGCACGTTGAGCATTTTAAACTGTTTCAGGATCAATTCTGGTGCTACGCTTGGTTTGTACGTCAATTAATTGTACTTCTTTGAGTCCGGCCCTTTCAGCACTGGTGGTGCACTTGGAATTTGGTCCATGCGGGCGTTCACTTCCCTCATAAACCGTATGAGTTTGTTTTTGAAGGGATCTTTCTCGTTGTTGTGACCAGATCCGCTCCCCCAGCCCTATCGAAGCCGACCTCGCCCCTCGGAGTGTTATTATTGACCCTCTGCATTGTTTAATTTACGGAGGCACCGGGAAGAACTGGACCTCGTCTATTCGCGCTACTGGAAGAACCAGATAACGCTTGCCTTAACCCTGTCATAACCTTATCATGCCATGTGAGATGACCTAAAATGGCCTCTTGTTGCTCCTGCAAAACCCTTCCGCTTCGATGACGTGCTCTTCTTCAGCATCATCAGCAGTCGTCTCCCGAACATGCTGCGGATACCGCCTATCGTGGACCGATGTGGCCTCGTTTCCCTTACTGTGGGTATCACTGATTGAATCCTCGTACCGAGGCTAATTTTTTTGGGCCTCAAGATTGTGTGTGTTGTTAGCACTATTATCTACCATTTTTTAAGATTTTTTGCTAAAAACAAATAATCAAACATGTCAGTAAAAGAGGCAAGGACCAACTTATTTACACAACTATCTAAGTTCCACAGTGGACGCCAAACTGTTTACTCGTAAAACGGTACAATTAAATTTATACGTGATTTATAGATAAGTGAATTAATTTAATCTTGAAATAATAGCCGAATTGGACAAAATATAATACTTAGCCTTGTGATGAAGATAAAATAGCAGAAACAGTAATTCCGGGAGCAGGGCTTCGGGGGACAATAGAGACGATATCAGTAAACAATAAGATAAAATTATATTAAGTTTGAATAGAGTGTAGCGTATGTTTGTCAGAAAATTCGTGCCTTTGCAATTATAATAGAGCTCCCTATTTGTATCTGCACTTGGGGAACAGGGTCCTAGGATCACACCCCCCTTTAATATCAATTATGAGGGCCATTGAAGAATGTGTAACGGCAGGCAGTGAATGCCATATTCCTTGTAACAAACTGTAGACTTAAAGCTGTAGAATATTCCTCATTAAATGCTACTGGATGAAAGATATTTATTTTGCCTTTATGAATATCATCTTCTCCGGTAACACGCGGGATCGTTGCCTTTGGATTCAACTATCTAAAGTTTTCGGCTCCATGTGTCACTTCCTCATGCGATCATTTAATATAAACATATTTTACCCTATACAGTAATACTTTTAAAATTTGCTAGGGAGTACGTAGATTAAGTTTTATGCATAATTTTTTTTACAGGTGAATACAAATATTGATTAATGTATAGTTCGTAAGTGTTTTTGTAATGAGCAAATTTATTTATATGGATCACTTTTGAGAAAATTCTTAATCTTACAAACTTGAGGAACCCCCGATTTGAGTCTTTACAAATGTAAAAGTTCAACCCTTTAAGTATCCATTGGTTATCTATTTTCTAAGTGGATAATGTATTTTTTATCTATATTTGACTCGTTTTTAGAAAATTCATTATCCAATCCATTGTTTACCGGATAATATGCCACCAGTGATATGCCATTGTTAAACTTGTATTGCAACTTGACATCTCTCGTAAAGCTTGTTGTTAGAGATGTGAAAGAGATCACTTATCTTCCAAATGAGATGATATAGAACAATATATTTTTTCTCTTCTATCAGATCTTAAATTGCAGAGAGTTCGGTGAATTGCCACAATGTTTATAAAATTGCCATTCTCTTAAGACCATAATGATTGACCATATTGAAGGGGTTACAGCAAAAGTGTTATAAATAGCACTGCTGACATGGACGCTGACAAAGATGACACTTCAGAAAGAAACATCGTGGACATTCAACTTGTGTTGAGGCGAAGTGCTCGTGTGAAACAATCCTCAAAGAAGTTGACTGATTTTATCGTGTGAATTAACTATAAATATGTAGTGATAGATCTAAGTGGGTAGGCAGTTGTAATGGCAGTTTCTCTGTTCTCATCTCCATTTGAATTCTCTCTTCTCAACCCTTTCTACTACTTCTATGTTATTGTTGGTAATTTCATTCCAGTTGTTTAGCATTTTCAATGTAAGTTAATTTACAAGTTAATGCAGTAAACCCACTATTCTATTATTGTAAAATCGTATTTGTTTCATTGGTGCTTTCATCTAGAGGTCTTCAATGGATGACCAAAAATTCAGAACTCTCGAGGATTCCATTAATGGTGTGAAGGATTCATGTTCGAAGGATATTTCTGAAATTCGAACAATGTTACAGGAAGTGGTTGGAAAATTAGCTACGTTGGAACCCCAAACCAAAATTCCAACGATGGACGTGAGGCGACATCGCCATGACACTGATGCAATTGGAGACGCGAGCCCGGGACCACCAACACTCCGTCACAAACATGCGCTAGTGGAATTGGGACGGTTCCGCGGAGAGAATCCTGAGGCGTGGATTTTTCAAGTAGAACGATATTTTGAATTCTACTGCATTACGGAAAATCACAAATTACCCCTAGCCTCATTTTACCTTGACGGTGAAGCATTGGAGTGGTACCGATGGCTTTTTTGGAACAAACAACTAATAGATTGGGAACATTTTACTTCAAAATTGTTGATTCGCTTCCAAAAGCGGCATCTCGAATCTGCGGAAGGGCGACTTGCAAAGATTCGACAATTGACCACTGTGTTGGAATACCAAAGCAGGTTTGAGGCTATAGCTAATGAAACAAATGATATAAAGGAATCTCTAATGGTTCGTTTATTTTGTTCTGGACTAAAAGAGGATATTAAAACATCAGTGCTAATTCATGAACCAACAACCATGGATGAGGCCTTACATATGGCTCATGTGCATGAGAAACAGATTCAGTTAGAAAAAGGACCTATTAAACCTGCTTTTGCTAAGACACAACCTTTACTTCCTATGCCCGGCCTAGCTACAAACCATCCCTCAAATTCCTCCAATTCTCTTATACCAGCAGCTCCAAACTCTGGCAGACCACCTCTTAAAAGACTCACTCATGCTGAAATTCAAAGTCGCCGAGAACGCGGGCTTTGTTACTATTGTGATGAGAAATATTCTTCTACTCATAAATTCAAAAACTTACCCCAGCTATTGCTACTTACTGATGGATATGAAATTGATTCTTCTTTACCAGAACCATTCGTCTCTGATGATATAATAGCAGAGGAATTGCAATGTTTAGAAGTCCAGGAACATTCAGCCATATTGTATCATGCTCTTGCTGGTGGAAATTCACCCACAACTCTCCGCTTCACGGGACATGTGAACGGATCTCCAGTTCAAGTGTTGATAGACGGAGTTAGCACCGATAATTTTGTTCAGACAAGGGTAGCTAAATTTTTGCAATTAAAGATAGAGCCAATTCCCCGTTTTCTAGTGGTCGTGGGCAGTGGACATCGTCTATGGTGTGAAGGCATTTCACGCAAGGTTCCATTATCTATTCAGGGATGTGACATTTTTCTAGACTTATATGTGCTTTCTCTTCATGGATCAGATGTGGTACTTGGGGTCTCTTGGCTATCAACACTAGGTCCAGTGGTCACTAACTATGCCACTCACCTCTTTGAATTTTCTCATCAAGGAACAACTATCAGTTGGAAAGGAGAGGCACCGGCTAATGCTCAACCAGTTTAATTACACAGTATAAGACGGTATGCAGCCACAAATGCTATTTCATCTTATTTTTGCTTGCAAGTAGTTCCTTCAGAATCTTCACCCACTGATGAGATACCGCCTGATTTAGTAGCTATCCTTGATTCATTTGTTGATGTTTTTCAAAAGCCACAAGGACTACCACCTGTCCGACCTCAGGACCATGCTATACATCTATTACCGGGGGCTGAGCAGGTAAATGTCAAACCTTATAGGTATCCTTATTTCCAGAAACAAGTCATGGAACAATTGGTTGCTGATATGCTCAAAGAGGAGGTCATCAGGGCAAGCACTAGCCCCTTTTCCTCCCCGGTCCTACTTGTTCGTAAAAAAGACGGAACTTGGAGGTTTTGTGTAGACTATAGAGCACTCAATGCAGTAACTGTGAGGGATAGATTTCCTTACCAACCATCGATGAACTTTTTGATGAGCTACACGGTGCAGTTTATTTTTCAAAACTCGACCTGCTCTCGGGGTACCATCAAATTAGAGTTCAACCTGAGGATGTGGCGAAGACAGCATTTCAAACACATGATGGCCATTACGAGTTCCTAGTAATGCCACTTGGATTGTCAAATGCTCCCTCCACTTTTCAAGCGACTATGAATGAGATGTTTAGACCATATTTGCGTAGCTTCGTATTGGTATTCTTCGATGATATTTTGATTTATAGTGCCACTAGGAGAGACCATATGGATCATTTGCAATCTGTGTTGTTACTTCTTAGACAACATCAGTTCGTAGCAAAGCGAGCTAAATGTCTCTTTGGCCAAACTTCTGTGGAATATTTGGGACACGTGCTTTCAAATCAAGGTCTTAGCGTGGATCCTTGTAAAATAGTTACTGTCTAGCAGTGGTCGGTACCCAAAAATGTCAAGGATGTGCGTAGTTTTCTTGGTCTTGCTGGATATTATAGACGATTCATACATCATTATGCAACTATTGCAGGACCTCTTACGGACTTGTTGCGGAAAAATTCCTTTGTATGGAGTGAGTCCGCATAAGAAGCTTTCGAGACCTTGAAGGCAAAGTTAAGCTCAACTCCTGTTTTAGCACTTCCAGACTTCTCCCAAGAGCTTCAACTTGAGACAGACGCATCAGGACAGGGTATAGGAGATGTTCTCTCACAAAAGGGACATCCCGTAGCCTATTTCAGCCAGAAATTAAGTCCTCGAATGCAACGGGCTTCCACTTATCATCGAGAGATGTTCGCTATAACTCAATCTGTGAGCAAGTGGCGTCAATATCTATTGGGGCGCAAATTCACAATATACACTGATCAGCAATCCTTGAAAAGCTTGACTAATCAAACTATCCAAACACCCGAACAACAAAAATGGCTCAGTAAATTGATGGGATATGATTTCAAAATTGTTTATCGTCCAGGTAAACAGAATCAAGCAGCTGATGCTTTGTCTCGCAATACTGATGCTACCCTACTTACAATCACTACTCAGAGCTACGAGGTTGAACAAATATTGAGATTCCTTAACAAGTCTCATCCAGAGTTGCTTGAGCTCCAAAAAGGACTAGAAAGCCATCCAGAACTACATGTGGGTTATGTGTTTCGTGATGGGTTGCTCTTTTTCAGAGGACGCCTAGTTATTCCTTCTGATTATCAACTTTGCAACGATTTAATGACTGACTTTCATTACACATCAGTAGGTGGACATGCCGGAGTCGCTCGCACTTACCATCGTTTGGCATCAAATTTCTTTTGGAAGCAAATGCGCAAGGATATTCAAAGCTTTGTTGCAACTTGTCAAACTTGCCAACAAATGAAAGATGTTCACCATCATCTAGCAGGTCTTCTGCAACCCTTGCCAATACCAGAAATGGCTTTCGAAGACATAGCCATGGATTTCATCACCTGTTTACCTAGTTCTAGAAGGAAGTCCACAATAATGACTGTAGTGGATAGATTGACGAAGTATGGCCATTTTATTCCTTTAACTTCTACTTTTTCTACACGGACAGTAGTTGAGAATTTTGTGGGGGAAATCATTCGATTACATGGACCTCCGAGGAGTATCGTCACTGATAGAGACCCAAGGTTTTTGCACTCGTTCTGGCAGGAAATTAACAGATTGCAGGGTACCACCTTGGCTATGAGTACCGCTTATCATCCCCAAACTGACGGACAATCCGAGGCTCTAAATAAGTGTGTCGAATAGTATTTACGGTGTTTCGTGGCTGACGCACCTCATAAATGGGTAGCAATGCTATCATGGCTGAGTATTGGTACAATACTTCCTATCACACATCAGCAGGGATGACCCCTTTCTAGGCGCTTTATGGTAGAGATCCCCCAACTGTAGTGCGCTATATCATGGGGAGCAGTTCAAATGACTTGGTAGAGGCTTATCTGGTTGATCAGGATGAAATTATTTCCTTGCTCAAGCAGAATTTGATCAAAGCACAAAATCGCATGAAAGAGGTTGCTGACAGAATTTTTTTTAGAGTTGAGGTCTCCTCCAAACAGGGTGACTAGGTCTTTGTCAAACTCAAACCGTATCGTCAAAATACTTTGCGCCATCAACAACATCCAAAATTGGGCAGACGCTATTTTGGTCCATTTCGTGTTCTCAAACGCGTTGGAGAAGTAGCATACAAGTTGGAACTTCCTGAAAAAGCCTGCATTCATCCTGTTTTCCATGTATCTATGCTCATGCGCTGCTTAGGCGAACCAGACCAGCAAATTACACCATTGCAACTCACAGACTTTGAACAACTAGAAATTGCATCACCACTGAACCTTGCAGTCCTGCACTTTTCTGGCCCTGGCATGGGATTTAATGAAAGAATCCACGAGCATCTCAAAGGAGTCAATGGAATACTCAAGCAAAAGCGAATATCACGTCAAGGCTCCCTTCGTGAGAGTCTCTCCAAATTTTTTCAGCAAAACTGCTTCAATCTCATGGGGTGCTAAATCATTTTGTTTCACCGTTGTTGTATAGGTAGTGATATCCTTCTGAGGATCTGAAGACCCATCATATTTCGGCACGTCGAGCATTTTAAACTGTTTCAGGATCAATTCTGGTGCTACGCTTGGTTTTTACGTCAATTAATTGTACTTCTTTGAGTCCGGCCCTTTCAGCACTGGTGGTGCGCTTGGAATTTGGTCCATGTGGGCGTTCACTTCCCTCATAAACCGTATGAGTTTGTTTTTGAAGGGATCTTTCTCGTTGTTGTGACCAGATCCGC